>CAUYQV010182902.1:0-15813 GCA_963574575.1 Galagoides demidoff
CCTGTGGTCCCAGCTCCTTGGGAGGCGGAAGCAGGAGACTCGCTTGAGCCCAGGAATTGGAGGTTGTTGTGAGCTGTGATGCCATAGCACTCTACCCAGGGGAATAGCTTGAGGCTCCGTCTCAAACAACAACAACAACAACAACAACAACAAAAAGACATTAAAAGCAAACTGTTTTTGAGAGAGAGAAAGAGGAAGGGAGGGAGAGAGTGCATGTGTGAGAACAAGAGCAAGTCCAGTTGTCTAACTGGGTGCAATAGGTAATCAATAGGTAATCGATGACTTTCCTTCAGCTATCTGCAGCCAGCACATGTTTACCTTTGATTGAGACTAAGCAGAAATGTATAGTCTCTTTGAAGAAATGGTTTGTGTAGTAGGAAATAACCTGAGATCAAGGAGAGCTAGGAGACAGCTAAGGCCTGGCCAGCCCTGGGAACTCTCACTGGTGTAGCAGCCTTCAGTAACCTGGGGACTACATCACTCTTGCTGCTCTTAATTCATTTTCAACCTAAAGTGCTAGAAGGCCTGATGTTTGAGGCTCTTGTAATTCCAGTTCACCTTTGCAACTTTCCTAAAATGGTAATGTGAGGTGGAAAAGTCTAGCTTGAATAGCCATCCGTTACCACACCGGCCATAGCATGGGTCCTGCCCTAATGATTCCTGAGCTGTGCTATTAAAGGCAAGGTATTACTCTGCAAAGTTTATGACAGTAGTCTTGCTGAATCAAGCAAATACTTTCTATTGCGCTAATGTTCTATTTAAATAGCAAATCGCTGGCCTCTGGCTCAGCTTCATCTTATGTGTGTCCTGTCGTTGGGCTTGCGTGCTGGTGAATATTTTTAGGCTCCTTCAAAGCAGCTAGAGCACGAGTCAATGCAGGAACCTCCTGACAGCCCGTTTTAGATGTCAGCACCTGATGCTTCCTCTGAGTGCTTTATAAAAGCAATGTTTATAATTTATATCTCTAATACAGCCATAAAAGTCTAATGCATCTTTTCAGAAGAGAACACTGCTATAAAAAGGGGAAATTGAAGTAAATTAAGTCCAGGAGCTTTTTGAGCCATCAAGTGAGATGTTGTGTACTATCGTGCCATTTCAACCCACAGCGTGGCACTGAAGCATGTCGATTGACTTGAGGAGCTGTATCTGCATAAAAGTAAGGGTGCTAAGCGCGACGTGAGCCTTATCACAGTCTATTTTTCCAAATACCTGATCAAGGGCATTTATTTCCTAAGTTTGCAGTAAAAATGGAAGAATCAGTAGAGAGCAACTGGTTATTAGAATTTGCTCTATGTCAAGCAGGGAGACTTGTAGAATTCTTCAACTTCACCTCTCCATGCATTCATCACTTCATAAAACTCCTTCATAATTGGAAACTCTTCGCAATTAAATACCAGTAGGTTCTTTCTTGATCTGGTTGCAGAAAGAAGGATTAACTGACCTACGTAAGTAAAAAAGATTATAAAGCGTAAGCCAATTGTTCATGAAATTGCTGTGCTGTATCAGTGAGGACAACCTTGTTTGTGTCTCTAAATGCCCCCTCCAGCTGTATTCATTATAGGAAATATTTCCATGCCTTTCTGTTGAAACTTAAACATTTCCTGTGACTTGTGTCTCACACATAGACAATAAATATACTTATGACTCTTTAAAGTTGTAAATCCAGCTTTAATTTAGAGATTAGATGGTCCAGTTTTAATTAAGACATTAATTAATCACCTTAATATTGATTTAAGGGTAAAACTTCTCCCTCCTGCCCGTATTCTCAAAGAGTGAAGTTGACTTCTGGGATAGAGTCAGATGTTTCTCCTTTATTCCACTCACCCCTTCTGCCTTTCACACAAGAGTGGGAAAAGATAGAAAAAGAAGTGAGAGGATAAGGAAGTTTTAAATCATATGATATCATTGTGTGAAATACTGTATTTGTGATAATGAATATTAATTTGTGTACCTTGCTTGGGATTTTCTCTTCTTCTCCAAAAGAGAAACATCTTTTATTTCCTGCTACCTACTCCCCACACTCATTGGATTTCTAATATTTGTCCTAAATTTAAGATTCACAAAGCTAAATCAATTTTTTTTTCCCCCTAAAGCATCTTCCGTTTCTCGTCTACCCATCTCAGGAAGTCATCCTTCCAATTTCTGTAACCAAAATCTTTGGATTTATCCTGTATTCTCTCTCCTTTTAATTTTTCAGGAAATGTTGTTGGTGGTAGCTTCACAACACATCCAGAATTCGTCACTTCTACTGACATTACTGAATTCCAAGCCGCTATCCTCTCCCACCTAGGTTATTTCTCCCACTTCAGTCTACATGCAATCCCAATTGAATGCAGCCCACCTATCTGTTTTACTCAAATGCAACTGGTGTAAATGTTTTTTGTTTAATTATTTCAGATTAATATGAAGGTACATGTGATTAGGTTATGGCGTTTGTGTTTGTTGTGGGTGTATATGGTACATTTCCTGGTTGAAAGACTCAATTGAAACTTGAACTTTACTAATTTAAATGTTAATCTCCTCTTAAAAAAAAATACCTCTCAGAGAAATTTCTAGACTGATGTTTGATCAAACAACTAGTCATTGTATCCTCAGTAAGTTGGCAAATAAAATTAACCATCCATGGACCTAATCATCTGGGGGACTGCAAAAAACACATTTCCGGTTCTTAAAGGAAACAAAACATGGAAGTTCCTTTCAGGAGGCTTGATGCTAAGTCAGTCCCCTCTACTTTTCTTCCTTGTTTGGGGGTTAGGAACTCATGGAGAGTAACACTTGTTTTCAAAAAATATACATTTAGGGCAGTGCCTGTGGCTCAAAGGAGTAGGGCACTGGCCCCATAGGCTGGAGGTAATGGGTTCAAACCCAACCCTAGCCAAAAATTTGCAAAAAAATTAAAATAAAATGTATTTATAAATCCTCTCTGTGGTGTTCTGAAATGGCTTGGTTTCCTTTAATCATTTGTTTGTTGTAAAATTTATACATAGTTTTGATAAACACAACTAACCTTCAAACAATATCAGTGTGAATTGCAATCTGCAAAGGAGCAGTTTCTTCTACCCCTGGCATCCCAGATACAATAAAACCAATTCTTCCTCTTCCTCTTTGGCCTACTCAACCATGAACATGACAAGAGTAAGAAACCGTGTGACGATTCACTTACATTTACTAAATGTTAAAAATATCGTAAGGAAGATAATATTTATTTACTATTTTCTTTTGTCTACCTTTATTTTAAAAATACAGTATACAATGCCTAGAACATACAAAATATGTGTTATTTGACTATGTTATTAGAAAGATTTCCCATCAATGTAGGCTATTAGCAAAGATTTGAGGTTATATGTAGATTTTTGACTATGGGGGGGGGTCTATGACCCTAACCCCCACATTTTTCAAGGTCCAACTGTATATATAGTCATGCAACCATTTACTTTTGTATTTTGGAGAAACTTATTTAAATTGTGTTTTTCCTGTTTAAAAATTATTTATCTTCAAAGGTGTGACATAGTTGTGAAAATTCCATGATATATGCATATAAATCACCTCCCTAGGCCTGGCACATATTAGAACCTTGATTAATGCTGGTTCCACATTTGTCCTTCTACTGATGGGACAGGCTGGGTTTAATACACCTTTATATTCCTCATCAAGGAATACGGGACAGGGCACATCCAAGTGTTTAGTAAATGTTCATAGAGTGCACAAATAAGTGCCATAAGCACACAGAAAATAATCCTGAATTCATTAAAATCATCACATCCTCTTTCCTTCACCATTATACTTACCAAACAATTTTCTTATATTCAGTTCCCAAGGAAACTTTCCTATTGGAAAGAGAATGCACTATCCTCTTGCCTTGAAAATTTTGGCCCAAGAGGCAATACTGTTTCTCGTTGTAAATTAGGAAATCAGCTTTCAAGTTACTAATTAATCTCTAGTGAGTTTGATTAACATCAAGCAGATCTAGAATCTGATCAACCTTGAATAAAAGAAAGGAGAGAGGACATTGCCTACGGCTCAAAGGAGTAAGGCACTGGCCCCGTATACCAGAGGTGGTAGTTCAAACCCAGCACCAGCCCAAAACTGCCAAAAAAAAAAGAATGGGAGAGAACATTTGACATTGAGAAGATGAGAATCAGGTTTTTGCACCCATGGAGGCTTTACAAGGAACCACATAAGCTACCAATGAGCTTCTTACTGGGAAACTGTTAAGTCTGAGTTTAGCATTGTGTGTACAGAAGTGTTGGAGCTGGTTCTACCCTTATGCTTTCACTTTTTAAAAACACTACTTGTGTTTTTGAGGAAGAAATGCTACTGAATTAAACCCAATCTCCTTGAAAACATACAGGGCCCCCTTTTGAATTGATTCCATCAATGGTTGACTGTGTTCTCTTCCCCTAGGGCCCCTCTCTCCACATCAGCCATAACAGTGTGTTGCTCCTTGCCTCAGCTTTTTCTCAGCTCCCAAATCACTTCTTTTCATCCTTACCCAAACAGATAATAAATGAAATAATTTTCAAGACCTATCTCAGCTCCGTTTCCTCCCTGGAGACTGCCTTGATGATACTAATTGCTCATGTTCTGCTTTCCTTAATAGGTCTTTGCCCTTTTCATCATAGTATGTACGGCACTTTACATTATGTTTATGCAACTTGTGAGTTCAGACAGGACAGTTTCTAATGCAGTGATAGAAACCTGCTGTGGTACTCAGCCTCCTAAATGGCTCATAGTAATCCTTGCTTTCTGATATTCACCTCCTTGACTGATTCTCCCATATTGAATAGGGCTGATCCTGTGTGACCAATAGAATAAGTCAGATGTAATCATATGTGACGTTCCTTGTTAGTTGGTTAGGTTTTAATACGTGTTGCAGCCGTGGCATTGGGCTCCTGGATAACTCATGCTAGGGGAATTCTAAGTCTTTAATCCATGAAAATGGGACATCTTTCCATTTACTTGGGTCGTTCTCAGCAATGTTTTGTAGTTTTTAGTGTACATTTCTTGTACCGCTTTGGTTAAATTGATTTCTAAGTATTTTATTATTTGTGATATTATTGTAAAGGAATTATTTTCTTTGTTTTGTTTTGGATTATTTTATAAAGAAACATAATTTCTATTTATCGATATTTTTCTGCAAACTTGCTGATCTATTAGCTCTAATTTTTTTGGGGGGGTGCAGATTCTTTAGGGTCTTCTAAATATAAGATCATATCATCTGCAGATAGAGATAGTTTTACGTATTCTTTCTAATCTGGATGTCATTTATTTCATTTTCTTGCCCAATTATTCTGGCTAGATCCTCCCATGCAATGGTGACTAGATGGTGAGAGAAGAATCCTTACAGGGAAAGCATCTAGTCTTTCATCATTAAGTATATTAATTGTGGGTTTTATATAGCTCACCTTTAAAAGACTGAGAACATTCCCTATTTCTCATTTGTTGAGTGTTTTGATTATGAAAGGAGATCAAATTTTGCCAAATATTGTTTCTGCATCTATTGAGATGATCATGTAGTTTTTCCCCTTTATTCTAACATATGGTATTTTTTGTTTGTTTGTTTGTTTTTAGTTGTTTGAGTTCTTTGCACATTTTTGCTTTTGGCTAATAATTCCTTTCTGATTTTTTGTTGTTGTTGTTGTTGTTTGTTTATTTCAGATTAATGTGAAGGTACAAACAACCAAGTCACAATCTTTGGGTTCGTAAGGTAGTGTTCCTCTAATATGGTTTATAATTCGATTAGTTTTTTTATATGCTATAATAACTTTGCTTTCTTTTTTTTTTTTTTTTTGAGACGGAGCCTCAAGCTATCCACTGGGTAGAGTGCCATGGCATCACAGCTCATAGCAACCTCCAACTCCTGGGCTCAAGCGAGTCTCCTGCCTCCACCTCCCAAGTAGCTGGGAACACAGGCGCCCGCCACAATGCCTGGCCATTTTTTGGTTGCAGCCATCATTGTTGTTTGGAGGGCCCGGGCTGGGGATTCGAACCCGCCACCTTAGGTGTACGTGGCTGGCACCTTAGCTGATTGAGCCACAGGCGCCGAGCCATAACTTTGCTTTCTTGAATAAAGCTAGTGTATAAACTTTTTCATATGCTGCTGGATGCATTTTATTAGCATTTGGTTTAGAGTTTTTGCATCTAAAATATATTGCTCCATAGTTTTTGTTTTGTTATCTTTCTGGTTTGCTATCAGGGTAAAAATCCCAACCTCCTAGAATGATTTTGAAAGTGTATCCTCTCCTTCTTTTGGGGAGGGGATATTCATCATTAAAAGTTTGTCTGATAAGTCCAATGTCTGAAATTCCTCAGGGGCAGATCTTATTGGTTGACTTTTTCCCTTACGTGTAGGCCCCACTTTCTTGTTTCTTTGCATGTCTTATAATTTTTTGTTGTAACCTAAACATTTTAAATCATGTAATATGGCAATTCTGCAAATCAGATACTAACTGCCCTATAGGATTTTGCTATCGCTGCTTGTTGTAGTATTAGTTGTGTGTTTAATTTTCTGAATTAATTTTGTGAAGTCTGTATTCCTTGTCAGTCTGGCATTGAGTATATGTACTCAGCTAGCTTAGTCTTCATGTAAGGATTTGACAGAAATTTCTTTAAGTGGCTTAAATTAGTACATCTTCTAGTCTTTGCTGATGGGCTTTGGATGTGTGTTGGGGCCTTCACTTTTTTTTATTATTGTTACGTCAAATACACATAGATCATGAATACATTCATGCATATGTGGGGTAGAATGTACCCCTGATTTTGATTTTTTTTTATACAATCTGATGTGGTTACATTGAACTAATCAACATAGCTTTCACCTCATTTACTTGATTATTGTGCCAAAACATCTATGTTCTACACTTCACAGTTTTGACTTGTAACCTTGTCATATGCGAGGCCGTCACTGTTAATAGCAAATATCCACTTGACAGCCAACATAAATACTAAATCCCAATAAGGCCTGTTCTTGTCACTCGGCCAGTTTACAATGCAGCACCAGCTTTCAATTCCTGATTTTGCAGAGCCTCAAGGTCGATTGAGAGCTTAGGGCTTTTTTAGGTCCTTCCAAGCTTGTGTTCAGCCCTAGGAACATGCATGATCCTCTAGATACCCAGCAGTGTTAGAGTTTTCTCATTCCTCAGTTTTTTCTTTTAAGAATTGCCACTAGCCTATTGTTTGCCCAAACTCTTATCTGTCATCTAATAAAGCAGCTATAACATGAAATGCTTGCATATTACTGTTTTTGATAAATGCTTCTTAGGGTGAAGGAAGGTTTTAGGACCGACCAGTCATCACCGAGTCAGGTCAAGAAAAGACAAGTCTTTAGTGAGAACTTCCAGAGAACTATTTGAAAAGTAAATAGTAATTCTTTCAGAATTAGGCTTCGAAAGAGCTCTAGATTTATTTCTGCTCCCTGTGTTGCCAGGAAGGGGCACTGGTATTTTTCAAGGCAGCCAGAGGGAGAGAGTGAATGGAACCAGAATAAGCAAAAGTCCCAAGAGGCTCACTGAGGTGAAACCAAGCTTGGAATTCACAATTTATTTTTTCAAAATTTTAAACTTATACAGTGAGACCCAAATGCACAGTATTTTGAAAATTTTAAGCGCATACCTGAACTTTAGTGAAGTGAACCAGATAAGGAGTGTTCCATAGCCATTATGGGAGGAGAAGGAGATGCTGTTTATGAGCCAGTTTTGGAATAGATTGGAATGTGATTTAGGTGATTTATTCTCATGTTGCAATAGATGTGTTATCCTTGGTATGGTTATGCTGGTATTGATAAATAATCAGACAGCATACGCCAGTTTGTATTAGTTTAGTTGAGAAGCCTAACGTAAGCTTGAGCTAAAGTGGAAATTTACTGGTGTAGAGCAGTAACACACAGCTAGGGTGAGAGAAGGGACGCAGCAGGGCCTCAGTTACCACCAGCATTCTCTCTCTTTCCTTTTTCTGCTGAACACTGGCTTAACTCGATTTTCTTCTACTCTAAGTGTTTTTCCCCTGTGTCATGCCTCCTGACAAGTTCAGAGTTTCCTGATTTTCAGCTTTTGCCACTAGAAGCTACCACCTTCTCTGAATACCAAAAATTCCTGGCAGTAGCTCTGATTGGCTTGTCACATCCCCCTATTTCCATGGAACAATAAATTGAAGCTAACATTGGTCAATGTAGCAACAAGGTAGCTGTGTTGGTGTCGTTCCAAAACCAAGCAGTTGCTTTTCCATGAAATGAGTGGACAGTAGGTGGGTTAGGAAATTCTCTGCAGTTAGGACCCTTACTATTCAATACACTGCTATTTACAAATATCATTTAGAAAGCCAAAATAAATACTAAATTTACTTCCACTGTGAGCCTGTTCTTATGGAACACCTGAGAAACAACAAAACAAAACCACCTCATCCCCCAAAACAACAAAAATGATCAGTAACCTCTTCTCTTTGTTCATGTCTAAGCACAAGATTAAATCCATTTGGAAAAATATATTAAAATTGACATAGGGCAGCGCCTATGGCTCAAAGGAGTAGGGCGCCGGCCCAATATGCCCGAGGTGGTGGGTTCAAACCCAGCCCCAGCCAATAAAAAAAAAAAAAAAATTGTAAAAAAAAAAATTGACATAGAGAAAAGTCATAACCTGCTAATACTACTCAAACTGCACTTTTGAGATTGAAAGAAAACGTCCCAGGTCTGAAAGGCAACAAAATTAGAGAACCCTCTCTATATGCTGATGGAGGCATCACTGTTTTGAATGGGCCACTGTACCAGAATAATAATAATAATAGAAACTTCTTTATTCTGATTGCCTGCGAAAGGAAGAATTAGTTTATTTATTCAAAATGTTTAGACTATATTTTGACTATTTTAGGCTAAAGCATGTGTCTCTTTTAAATTTAAATTGTCTGGACAATTGTTTTGATTCTGTGCTTCACTCTGCTTGACAGCTTCAGTGATTATGCAGTTATTCTGAACACTCACTTCTCAGAATGGGATTCCTTTGTCCTTCCATACTGACTCTACCAGCAGGCTAATCAATAACTGTACTCATGACGTGTGCAAGGTGTTTCTAGCTGGGATGTGTGTCCTGTGTCCACACATTCCATTTTAAATTAGATTTCACAATCGAAATGACATTTAATACAAGTCTAACCACAGCATTAATTTTTTTTTTTTACAGATTATCAAAACATCTAAAAATGTTTACCACCATTAGGGCAACTTAGCATGTTAGGAATTTGTTGTATATTTTTGGATTTGTTCAACTCTTTTCATGTTATAACGAAGTGACAGGAATGAGCAATAAGAAAGTTATGCAACACTCAATTTCCTACTAAGTAATATTACTAAGCACCAATTACCCTTTAGCGGAGCAATCTCTTTCTCCTCTTACTCTCCTCTAGCTCCCTAATTATTTCATTTTGGAAGCAAAACTTTAAAAAGACTTAAAGTATTTCAAAAGACAGTTTCCTTTTCTTTACCCTATTAAGCTCCACTAGTACAACCTAGGATATTGGAAAAATAAATAGGTAATGTTTGTTCTATAGAAACTTTTAACCAAAGTGTACTTCTCTGAGATTACATATTTAAATAACTGCATTATTTATGTCTATTTTAACACAAAGAGTCTCTTCTTGTATACTCATGTCTTACCATACCAACCATGAGCATTTTTCACTGGGTTTTCTTCCATAAAATGGAGATAGGTCAACTCTAGATCAACTTGTTTCCACCATATCCCAGAGTCTGTTTGGGAAGGTGGGTCCTTCAAAGCTGCCCTGGGTGGTTGATGCTTTGTGCATCGTTATTCACATGTGTAGGTTTAAAAGTAACTCGTGAAACTATAAAACATTTTGTAACAGGGGAATTTGTTTATCCTCACTTCACTGTTCCAGACTTAATATTTAAAGCAGATTATTAAAGAAAGTCACTGCTCCAAGGAAGAGGTCTGTTGTGAGCTGACCAAAGTCACAAAGTCAAGGGCAGTGGTGGGAGCCCTGAGAGGGTAGAAATAGCAGACACAGCAGGTTCATTACTCTCAACCTCACTGCCAGGGTGTGTTTGAAGAAAGAAAGTCTCATATGAAATTCTTTAATCACATGTATGCATGTTTCAGAGCAGACACAAAAATCTGCTATTCCTGTGACCTTAGGCAACTCGGTGACCTTAGGCACTCCCAATACACCGTGCTTGAATGTTTCTTTCTGAAGGACCTCCGGTTTTGCAACCTTCTGGTTGGCTAGGGGATAAAACTATTTGTTAAACGGAGAAGGACTCAAACAAGTTCTGGTGAAAATGATGCTCTGAAAGTGTTAGGCAGGTGCACTTGGCATATGTTTATATTTGGTTAGTGAAAAGGCAGTGGAGCTTCTGTAATATTTCTAGCTACCAATAGGTCTTGACGAAAGGTCTTTAACAATAGGTCTTTAACAAAAATCACTTACTTTTTTGCCAGTCGTGGTAAATCGATATTCCTTTTGCAAAATGAGCATAGAGTTGGAAAAAATATTTGCAATGCTGGTATAATCCCTTTGAAATGATGTAGATTTTTTTTTACTTCTTAAATTTTAAAATAATGAACAGATAAAATGTGCATGTGAAAGGCTCATAGCATGATGAAATGTGGGCTCTCGAATACAGAGTTTCAAGTACTACCTGCCCCTAGGGTACAAACTGGTTAATTCATACATACAAACATGTACAGTACAGACACCAGTAAACACACATCCACACACAATCTTATTTATATGGAAGTATTTTAAAGTGAATTGTCACACAGAAATTATAACAAGTCTATAAAGTTATAATTTATAAAATCTCCGTAGTCTAGCATCCTTTAAGCTTATTACCTACTCTACCCAAATAGAACTAAGGTTGCCGCCTCTGTGCGCTCAGGAGCAAATGGAGTTCCTGAATGCACCTCACCTGCAGACCTTCTGCATTGATATTAAATGCAATTGTTTGGTTACAAGTAAAAGATTATTCAATGAAAATTATGTGCCTATGATTCTTCTCATTTATTCCTTTCTTTTACTATGTCTTAATTCTCCTTACAGAGGAGGAATTGTTGGAGTGGGGGGAGGAAGGCAAGAGGAGGAATCAGCTGAAGTTACCATTTGTCTTCACGGTATTACAAACAAATACCAAATTTGGCTCTTGCCTCTTTCCTTCTCTTCCCCTCTATTTTGCCAAAGGTATCAATTACGTGACAGAGCGGGCTGATTTTAGATGCTGAAAGAAGAAAACTATAAAAATGAGCATGCTTGTTCGTATGAAGACTAAATGTAATCTGTGTGTAGTATGTCTTTTGTAAAACCAGTCCTCTAAAATTGAGATTTCAGAATGCTCCTTTTGTTTTTGTGATTGTGAGAATGAGATTCTGGAATAATTTAATAGAGAATTTCGCCCATTAAAGCAGTAGGGGGGCACAGGTGAAAGTTGTCAGAATGAAAATGGAATCATTAATGTAAAAAAAAAAACCCTAAGAAATAAAGCCAGGGAGAGCTATGAAGAGAGAGTGCGTATGCTTATATGCCTGATACAAAAACTATCATAAAAGACTGCGTGAAAAGCCACAGCCTTGCAGTTATAAAGACCTTATAGAATCTTATACCAAAAAAAAAAAAATTTGTAAGGACATCTGTCCAGCAGTTGCTTATCTAACTTTAAACCTGCTATTGATCTTTGTAGCCAAGGATAAGTATTTCAAATTCTACAATCCTCCACATTTTTATCTTTGAAAAATATTTGTCTTCCCTTACCTACCTGAATATACACATATGTCATTATAGCTCCAATATTCTCAAGGCAATGCTTTATTCCTAAGTAAACGTCATTCTTTTTAGGGCACTTTTCTTGGCTTGTAAATGGGGCCTGAAAGATAGCACAAACCGAAGAAATTGACAAACCCTAAAACCAAAGCTTAGAACTCACTTAAACCCTTTGAGCTCCCCAGACCCATAGACCACTTTTTCTGTCCTGGTGAGTCTTCTCTCAGGCTGAGTCTGTCTCATTCTTTAGTAAAAGCCATTGACTTTATTTGGAATCTGTTTTGGATAAGGTCACTTTAATAAAACACCATACATTCTTGTTGGGATGGTATAAGATGTTTTTGTCTTTTCTCTAAGTACTTTCTGGAAAAGAAAGAAATGTCTTTCTGGATTAACTACTCTGACTTTCTACACTTTACGTTCTGTGAGGCATGCCTTTCTGGTGAACTCATTTTTGTTTGATCCACATGCCTAGTTTAATATTTTATATCACTTGCACACCTAGGTTTAAATTTTGTGAACACGTCTCTTGTTTCATTCAGTTTAACCATTTTCCCATAGTTGTTTATAAACGTCTTCCAAATACTGGGTGGTGCCTCTAGCTCAGTGAGTAGGACGCTGGCCCCATGTACTGAGGGTGGCAGGTTCAAACCTGGCCCCAGTCAAACTGCAACAAAAAAATAGCTGGGCATTGTGGCAGGCACCTGTGGTCCCTGCTACTCTGGAGGCTGAGGCAAGAGAATCACCTAAGCCCAAGAGCTGGAGGTTGCTGTGAGCTGCGACGGCACAGCACTCTACTGAGGGTGACAAAGTGAGATTCTGTCTCTTAAAAAAAAAAAAGATATTCTAAGTACAAAAACAAATTTCCTAAATGGTGGGTCCAGGATGGTTAATTTAAAACCACTCTGTCAGGTCGGTTACCATCATGTAAAACACAGTCTAACTTCCTGAAAATTTCTGGCAGAATTTGTGCCATTTTCGCTGGTTTTTAGAGAGAAACAACGAAATAAAATCCTCAAGCATGAAGACATTCTGGGTTTTCTGGGACTCTAACTGGCTACATATTATGGCCTGTTCTAGCTCACATTTTTAAAGTGATGTGCAAATCTTCAAGAAAATTTCAGAGCTCAATAGTCACTATTTAAACTTTCTTTAAAAACCCCAAAACTATAGCATTTGCATGTAAAGCCTTCTGAGTTTTCAATCTATTTTTTTCTTTACTTTAAATTTGTTGACATTTCTATTTGTCTTAAGATAAATCTCACTGCTTATACAATTCCAATTGTGTAAGTTTTAAAAGAGAGGTCTTGAAAGACTTTTGAATTAATGGCTTTATAAATTCCAATGGCTGCATAGTAACCACCAATCTAGATAGCTTCAGGAAATGTATTTAGGCTTGCCTGACCAACAATTGCTTACAATGGTAGAGCACTTGATTGAGAACTTAATAATCTAAAAAGAAAAAAACATAAATGTTTATAGATGTTAGGCTTTCAGATCGAACATGTCAACATTTTGAGCTCTAAATAATACTATATGACATAGAGACATATTTAGTCACCTAAATATTTTTTGACATAAAATTTTTGCTTTTTCTTGCCAAAAAAAGAAAATAGCAAAACGCCAACAAAAACAAACAAACAAAAAAGTGATAAAATTCTTCTCTGCCCTCATTTGCTAATCAAACAAGCTAGACTGGCAAACAAAAGATAGATTTATTAGTAGTTCAAGGCTATGTGGAGATTTCATTTTTCTTATATAATTCAGTCAGTCCTATCTAAATTGTTAACAATTGAAAACTTAACCCTAAAATCATTTGAATCTAATAAGATTAAAAAAGGTGAAAGAGGTTTTCTTTAAAATCAAACTGCCACAAAAACTATTTGCATATAATTTTGATCCACAGCTTTCATTAGACTATGTATCAGAGTGAATAAACCTCAGCCACACGAACAGATCCTAATTTTGAACAGAAATAAAATTTGAATCCAACTGTCCTTCATAAGTTGGTAAATTCGTATTACTATCTACTGAAATTCTAAAATGCAATCCGTAGGATCTTCGTGTGTGTAAATATGTGTTTAGGTGTGTTTATATACTCATATATACATATGTCTTACATTGTATGGTGGTAAAATTGTATCTATGGGGATTTCTTGACAAAGCCAGAAATCCCTTAGGACTTAGATTGGCTTAGATAAATGAGTGTTCATATACAATGCACAACATAAAGTAATCATATCGAGTGCCTTTCGGTTTGCTTGATCAAAGTAAATCTTTAGTAAAAAACCTGATTTTTAAAATTACAGATAAAACAAAAATAGAAATGTCTTCAGAATTGTCAGCACATGTTTTTCCCTGGGGTTAACTGGTAAGAGTTTCATATTTGTCTCTCTTTTAAGGTATCAGGATTTGACACAAAGGTTAGGCTAAAGCATAATGATTTTGTCTTGTATAATTTTTTGATAAGCAAGACTAATTTATACTGTTGGTTTAATTTAAAAAAAAGTTGTATCTAGTTTCTTACTTAGGTGAGCATCAGATATTTATAAGCTATAAAAATGGTTAACTAGGCTATAACTCAAAAGGATAAGTAAATATATATGATATATTTAGTTTTATGATACATATTAGTTTTCATATGAAGTTTAGGTAAATTGTTAAAAATTAAATTAATTAATTAAATGTAAATGGAATAAATATCTCTAAATCAACTTTCATGTAATTTACAGTCTTTAAGTTATGATAAATTAAATAATAGTATTGATTAAATATCTGAGTCATTTTCAAATAACAAAGAAAAACGAAAACAAAAATTCTGAAAATAAATATATTTGTTTCTGGCTTCTTAAATTTTATTAAAATGCTCAACTTAAGGCAGTACCTGTGGCTCAAAGGAGTAGGGCGCTGGCCCCATATATGAGTGGTGGTGGGTTCAAACCTGGCCCTGGCCAAAAAAAAAAAAATGCTCAATATATGTCAGTCTATTAATACATATTATAAAAATTATGTTATGAGGAAGCATGTTTATAAAAATTATAAAATGGTTGAGATTTTCTTCCTTCCCTTAAGCTAAAATGTAGGATTTCTAAAAATCTGAATAATATGCATAATGATTCTGTATATGAATGTGTTCGTCTAAAATAATATGAGTTTTTAATAAGAAAAATTATAAGAAGGGCAAAAAATGTGTTCTTAGAGGAAAAAGTTTGTCTAATTTGGGGTTATTTAAAGAATGTCTCAAAACATGGATCAGAGAAGTCATGGTAATGTTTGAAAGGGGAAATTTATAAAATGAATATTGCATGTAATTGAGTTGGCTATACTTTAAAGGAAATTATAAGTATTTATTTGAAATAATCTTGTATATTTTATTATTATTTTATTGCAAATATTAAAGGAGTATAAATGTTGTTTTTATATGAGTAGACATTTGTAGTATTTGAGTCAGGGCTATAAATGTGCCCATCACCCAAATAATGTTGATTATACTTGTTAGGCCCTTCTCCTTCCCTTCTCTTTCCTTTCCCTCATTTCCCTTTATTTTCCTTTGTGCACTTGTGAGTCCATCACATAGTTGGATGAACATAAAGTTTGTGTGCAGTTAAAATTAACTCACTATTTAATTTGTACATGAACTTTGCCCTGTATATCACAGAGTAACTGGAGTGCTTGCTTTTCTATTCAGGAGATACTACACTTAAGATAACAGTCTAAAGTTTCATCCAAATCACAGAAAATGCACATATTCATCCTTTTTCATGGCTAAGTAGTACTCCATGGCATACATATGCCATATTTTGTTAGCTCACTTGGGAATCCATGGGCACTTGGATTGATTCCAAAGCTTTGCAGTTGTGAATTGTGCTGTGTTAAGCATTCAAGTGCTGGAATCATTTTGATAAAATGATTTTCTTTCCTTTGGGTAGATACACAGTAGAGGGATTAGGGGATCAAATGGTAGATCGACTTTTAGTTCATTGAGGAAGCTTCATGCTGTTTTCCATAGAGGTTGTACTAATTTATAGTCCCACTAGTGTATAAGTATTCCTT
>CAUYQV010182904.1:0-16120 GCA_963574575.1 Galagoides demidoff
CAGGCGCCCGCCACAACACCCGGCCATTTTTTGGTTGCAGCCATCATTGTTGTTTGGTGGGCCCGGGCTGGGGATTCGAACCCGCCACCTTAGGTGTACGTGGCTGGCGCCTTAGCTGATTGAGCCACAGGCGCCGAGCCCTGAAAAGGCCTTAGGAAGGGATGATGTGCTCCCCGCAAGTGGCCAGAGCAGGGCTCCATCTGCTCTGCCAAACTCTGCCCAACCTCGGGGCAGAAGGGCCTTGCAGAGCATCCCCCACAACCTAGCAAACTGCCACTGTGCCAGTGATGCTCCCTCAGGGAGTGGCTATCACTGCCCTTTCTGTCCGATGACCCCTCTGAGGAAGGCTTTCTGCACACTGAGCCCCAGGCCACTTCCCTGCTCACCCCATGCTCAGCAGAGTGGTTGGGGCACCAAATGGAGTCGGGACAGGCTGACACATCCTAGACCTCAACACTCATTCCAGGGAACCAAACGTATCTTCTCCAGAATAGCTCTTCCAGTCTTGAAGCAGCGTCCAGGTCCCCTTGGCATCCTCCCTTGAGGTATTTGGGCTGGCTCATCATGCTGGGCCCCCAGGAGAGGATGACAGTGGTGAGGATGATGAACGCCTGTGGGCACGTTACCTTTACAGAGCTTGCTTGAAGCCATTATGTCTCGCAGTCTTGACAATATTTGTGATCTCCCTTGAGACCAGATCAGTGGCTGGAGCCTTGGAAACAGCAGTCGCTGCATCACGTCTGCACCCGCTGGCTCTGCTTAGCTCTGCCTTCTTCCAGGGCACCCAGCTACAGGGCCACAAACTGGGAAGGCCCCACACCTGGCTCTCCCTCCGTCCCTTCCCAGCTGCAAATTCCAAACCAGAGGATTCAGTGAAAGTGCCCAGAGGGAAACAAATTTGATGCGCTCCCAAATGCCCTGCCACTGTTGAAATAAGGATAACTAAAAGAGGAAAATGGGGGGCTCTCCTGTGTGGCAGAATCCAAACCCTTTATTCAAGAGGCAGCCAAAGCAAAGGATGAGGCCAGCTGAAATGAGGCCAGTGGCAGCCTGTCTCCCTGTACCTGCCTGAAAAAACTGAGCCCGACTTAGCAGTTTCACATCCCAGGTGGACAGTAGGACCAGGGGAGTGGCAGTGGGGGCCCTGGGTTGCCTCCAGGGCAGGGTTCTTGAGCTGCACCCACATCTGTTCCCTGGTCTCTGCATTTGTAAGTAGCCCTGAGGTTTCCCTCCCTGGCCAGGGTGGTATTCCAACTATTCAACAAATAATGTGGTTCAAACACAGACCAGTCTAAGTGGACACCAGCCTGGCCACCTTGTAGGGGGGCCCTGGTGTGCTCCTTCGAGCCACACAGGGATGGGTTCCTCCCACATTGCCTGCTAGCTCGTGTGGATTTTATAGTATGTCCCTGAGCCACCACACGACATCAATGATGAGGATGATGCTAACATTTATTGAGCACATAGTAACTGCCAGGTCTTGTTCTGAGTCTTTGGAATATATTAATGAGTTTTTAAAAAAATATCCAATGTACTCAACAGTACTATGAAATCAATATAATCACCTACACATTCATATGAATGGTAAAACGTAACTATAGTCCAGAAAGTAGAAGGGAAGAGGAGAGAGAGGGGAGGGAAGGTGGAAGGTTAGAGGAGGGAGGGTATTTGGGGGGACCTCACCTAATGTGCATGATGCGATGGTACATTTCAAAACTATTAAGAGTATAATTGTGATGGACATGTTACTTAGTTCAGTGTAAGCATCTCACATTGTATATCAAATCAGTACATTGAACCCCATAAGTGCATCAATGTACACAGGTATTATTATTTTTTTTTTTTTGAGACGGAGCCTCAAGCTATCCCCCTGGGTAGAGTGCCATGGCATCACAGCTAATTGCAACCTCCAACTCCTGGGCTCAAGCGAGTCTCCTGCCTCTGCCTCCCAAGTAGCTGGGACCACAGGCGCCCGCCACAACGCCCGGCCATTTCTTGGTTGCAGCCATCATTATTGTTTGGCGGGCCCAGGCTGGGGATTCGAACCCGCCACCTTAGGTGTACGTGGCTGGCGCCTTAGCCGATTGAGCCACAGGCGCTGAGCCACAGGTATTATTTTTATTAGAAACATAAAAAAGTTTTTTTAAAGGAGTTTAATCCTCATAACACAACTGTAAAGTAGATGTGATCACTGTCTCTACTTATAAACAGGGAAACTGAGGCATGAGGTGATTATCGGCTACAACTGGTGAAGGGGGCCCAATTCAGTTCAGGACCCAACTCCACAGCTGGAGCTCTGCGGCTTCTCCTTAAAACACAAAACTTTTCTGGACTATACACCTGAGGCTACGTTCCAAACAAGCAGAAAAAGCACATACTTTTGTTTAGAAACACATTGATCCCAAATAGCCACACACTCCTACACATTTTGGTTATAGGGAAATAAACTTATGGGACCCTACTTTCCTGATGCCACTGTAAGGACAACAGGATTTTATCACCTACTTTAGTGGTTCTCAACCTGTGGGTCTCAAACCCTTTGTAACAATGAAAATACATCCTGCATATCAGATATTTACATTAGGATTCATAACAGTAGCAAAATTACGGTTATGAAGTAGCAATGAAAATAATTTTATGGTTGGGGGTCACCACAACATGAGGGACTGTATTAAAGAGTCGAGGCACTAGGAGGCATTAGGAAGGTTGAGAACCACTGACCTACTTTGTGCCCTTAGAGCAGGGGTCCTCAAACTTTTTAAACAAGGGGCCAGTTCACTGTCCCTCAGACCGTTGAGGACCAGACTGCAGGCCCTGGGACAAATCAGCTGCTAAGCAGGACAGGCAGTGGCAGCAAAAACACCTGGCTGGCTGGATAAATGTCCTAGGCAGGCCGCATGTGGCCTGAGGGCCATAGTTTGAGGGCGCCTGCCTTAGAGCATGAGATATTGTATTTAGTTAGGAAGATGATTCAGAGAAGCTGAGGATTGTCCAGAATGTCACAGGCAAGGCTGAGAGGTGAGCTTCCAACCCTCTGAATCGGAAGCCCAATAGGTACTTAGATTAGAATTAGAAACATCTTCCTCTTGTCCAGACAAAAACACAGGAATGGAAGCGAAGAGAAGCTCAGGTGAGGGACAGGGCACAGCCACTAGCTGGCCAGAAAATCAGGCTCTGAACTTGGCTACAGGATTTCTCTCTTTAGGCCCTTCCAGCACCATCTGCTCTGGACCCCACAGCTCCCACCTGCCTCTCCCTATGATGTGTGGGCTCCATCTGCTTGTTTTGCAGACTCAGGGAAACGAAGGCTGCAGGGGCTGCATGACTCACCTAAAGTCAAACGGCCAAGCCCAAAAGGGCTGCAGTGAGCACCCCTGAGCATGCTGTCCAGCCTAGCTTCTACTCCAGCCCGGGTGCCAGACACCCACACTGGAGTTGATACCCACACCTGAGCCTAACACCCTCAGCTGAACTGACACACCTGAAGCTGACATCCACACTTGGAACCAACACCCACACCTGGAGTCGATATCCACAGCTGGAACTGGCACAGCTGGAGTCGATATCCATAGCTGGAGCTGACACCCACACCTGGAACTGACACAGCTGGAGTCGATATCCACAGCTGGAGCTGACACCCACACCTGGAGCTGACATCCACACCTGAACCAACACCCACAGCTGGAGCTGACACACCTGAAGCTGACATCCACACTTGGAACCCACACCCACACCCAGAGCCGACACCCATAGCTGGAGCTGACACCCAGTGCAGATGATGGGCTCAGGTCCAGCCTGAGAGGCAGCTGCAGATGCCCCTCTCTCTGCCCAGCTCTGCCCTTTGGTTCTCCCAGGAACAGGCTGACATTCACCATCACAAGCTGGCTCCCCTCCCCACAGCCAAGAGCTAATTGTCCTGATTTCTTTCCAAGAGCAATCTCTCTGAATAGCCTTCGCAGGCACAATTAGGCAGGTTCAGCTTGACTTTCACACTCCAGTTCTGAAAAAAAATCAAATCAGCCAGGAAGCAGAGCCTCTCGGAAGTTCTCTGAGAGCTCTTTTGTGCGGGAACAAAGCATACACATAATTACCTGCTTAGCTGATGAGCCAGGACCCCAAGGCCCGGCTGCCGGAGCGTCTACACCCCATCCTCACTATTCTTGGAAGCAGCCAAGCAAGGCGAGCTGCCTCCAGGGACATGGGAGGCCTCCTCCTACTCGGACCTGATAGGCCACCACTGCAGGCCAGTAGTCTGCCTAGGAAAGCTGGATTGAGACCTGCCGGTGCAGGTGGACCTCACAAATGGCATGTCCAATGACCTCCTCACTAGGATGAATGCCTGAGGCCCAGAGAGAGAAGATGCCCCCCTCCAAGGTCATGCAGCAAGTTCAAGAAGAGCCCCAAGTTGACTCCAAGACTCCCAGCGGGTGCTCTCGACTCATACCAAGCAAAAGGCTAATTTAAGATTAGCCATTGTGGCCAGAAGAAAGTTGGGGCTTTGAGCCAACTGCAAAAGATGATTTTCCTACTCAACAGCTGGGTGCACCACATTGTTGGCAGGCTGAGGAAAGTGTGGCCAGTACTTTTTCTGGGGATGGAGAAAGAAGGAGTCCACGTAGAGAAATGGAGACTCAGATGTCACACAGCCGTGAATGACAGAGTCCACACTCCTCATAAGTCCCTGATTCCTGGGTAAGTGTCATGACTCATATCAGTAACCCACTACACACATGCCCACTCACCCAAAATGCTGTATCTGAAACCCTAATGAGGGCCATTCTGATTGCCAGAGCATAGATGCCATGTCACTGGTGGGCACCTTTGCACCATTCAGTTCATCAGCCCAGCCCTTGTGAGAGATTGAGCAGCCCTCTTGCCTTCTTCCCTGACCTCTGTGCACCTGGGCAGCCCCACAACCTCCTGACACCTCAGTTTGCTCATGAGTAGAATGGAGACAACACTGCCTATCATGGGGTTGGGGAGGTACCTGGTCTAGTGCCATGTGGCATATGTGTAGACGGTCATGCCCTCATGCATGCATGCAGCCGAGGTCATACCCCTATATATCTGCTCTGTCACAGGCTGTCTTGGCCCCTATGCTAATAAGGAGCCACCAGCCTGGGACGAGGTAGAGTTCAATACTGTGTGTGTCCTGCAGTCCCAAGAAGGGAAGCGCAGAGGAACCCAAGCAATTGCTCCAGAAAAGCTTCCAAGCAGAGGTGGGGCTGTCGGGGGGAGGGCGGGTATCAGGGCCAGGCAGTATCAGACAGGCTGAGGGGAGCTGCAGGGATGTGAGCAACTGAACAGCAAAGGCTGGGGCAGGAAGGTGCTGACATCTGGAGCAAGCAGCCATCTGCCCCTGGGGTGGCACCAGTGAGTGTCTGCAAGGTAGGCTGCAAGTGGAGGGGCCAGGCTGGGACACAGCAGAGTAGGCCAGGGAAGCCATCACATGTCCTCAGGGACGGGTCTGGCTCACAGTAGTGGTCTTCACAGGTGGTCCTGGGGCAAAGGCAGAGAGATGATGGAACCAAACTTCACATATGGGAAGGAAGGAGAGGGGCCAGGCATGAAGGAACCACCTCAAATCTAAGCAGCCTTGGGAAGAAGCCAATGCCAACCCCTTTTCCATGGCCACACAGACTCCACCTACTGGGCTCCAAAGGTGCCCTTGGTCAGTTTGCTTGAAGCCACAGCACTAGTCAGGCAAGCCCAAGAACTCTTAGATTTCAGTAACTGCTGAGCACCTACCCTCCCTGGGTGCCAGGGACCCTGAGGTTAACCAGACAGCACTGTTCCCCAGGGACCCATATCTTTGTCAAGAAATAAGATGCTTTTGGTTTGACACAAATGAAAGGGAGGAATGGTATAAAGAGACATATCAGAGGACAATCGGGAAGGCTTCTGGAAGGGGAAGCAGCTCGGGTGAAAGGGAACTCTGTGTAGGACCTGACAAGAAGCAATGGGGAACGCCTCCCAGGCCTGGGCCCTGCAGGAGCAGAGGACAGCAACCAGAAAGAGCAGGAACATCTGGCTTGCCTGGGATATGGGAGCACACAGGAATTCATGCAAGGGCAGGGAATGAACCCATCTGGAGGGCCTCGAAGGGCAGTGAGAAGGGGCTGGACTTTCCCCTACAGGCCAGGGGGATGCACTGGGCTGAGAAGGACAAGAGCAGACTGTGTCCTGAAGGAAGACAGCCTGCCTGCCGCCCTTCTCACCAGCAGAAACCACACCTGGGAGGCAGGCTCTGGGGTTCCTTTGGGCCAGCATTTCTGAAACTGAAGCAGAGTTCTGTCCACTGGAGAGGCTCGTAGGAAAAGAAGATCTATGTGGCTAGGATCCCATTCTATGCTTCTCAGAGACTCACAATGCTCAGCAGCCAATAAAGGCTCTGAGAAGTCCCGTAGGAAGGAATAAACTTCAATCATCCTTCAGCCGTTTTTTGTCTTGCTACACTATTAAGATCTTGTTTTGGAAAACACCACACTGAGCTTTGTCCACAATGGGAGAGTGTCGTGCAAAGATCCTGTGTTTCAGGGAGGCACTAGGACACACCCTGGCCCAGAAGTGTTTGTGGAACCGGAGGAGAGATCGCATAGGCCAGGCCTCAGTCTCTTGACACAAGAAACTGCAAATGCTACCCTCTAAGAAGAAAGGTCTCTGGGAGAACCAAGGATTCAGTGCACATCCTGAAGCTGAAGGGCAGGAATCAGTAAGAGCAGAGTGTGGGGTGCTCTGCTGGGGTACCCCTGGGGGCCTTGCTCATCATCTCAGCGCCCAGATATTTGGTGACAACCACTCACAGCTCTTCAACCACTCAAGCCCTTGCACTGAGGACCTCTGCACCTGTTAGAAAGAGGTGCTGTCCTGTTTGGGAACACTGACCCCTGTGATAATGTCACCCACCCCCATCTTACCCCTTAGTACCAGATATAAACAAAAATTAGGGCCAGATTTGTTCCCCTTTTGAAACTAACTTCCATGCCTTGGCACAAGAGCATGATGTGAATGATTCATGGAAGCCACCGTCCAAAGGGCCCACCCCTGACCCACCCCCTGGTTCTGCTCTACTAGTTGGCTCTCTGAGCGGCAGGTGCTGGGGATGAGCTCTCTGGGTCTGCCCAGGTTGGATCAGGGTCAGCATCAGCCTCTGCCTGGTCACAGCTGACTGACCCTGAGCTCCTGGCGCAGGAGGCCGCTGTTAGCTCTGTCAAGCCATTCCCCCAGCTGGGGCTGCTAGCATTTGCTCAGACATGGCCTCTGCCCCAACTTCAGAGTCATACGCTCAGCTGGTTATTATTTGAATTTAAATTAACATAATGAGTTCGTGAGGCCCTATTACTCCAGACACAGAAAATGAAATTAGTGAGCCCAGACCACAGCAATTGTATTCTAACCTCATCCTCTGGGTAGGGGAGGGAAGAAGGAGGGAGCATCTGAGTCCCAGGGCTGCATCCAGCCAAGATGTTTAACCACAGCCCAGATTAAGGGCAAGAAGAAGACAGAGGTGGCTCAGGGACCAAGTGCCAAGGCTAGAAAGATATAGCCCAAACCCCTTCCCTCACCTAATCTCCCAAAGGCAGGTAGCATGAAGAGGCAGAAATTGTGCAGTGGGATGATAGAAGGTGGTAGGTTCAAATTCTGCCCAGGCCACTTATGAGCCATGCGGCTGTAAACCATAAAAATAATGGGCAGAACCCAGACACAATGGCTCACACCTGTAATCCCAGCACTGCTGGACAGGCATTCTCAAGCTATGGCCTGCGGGCCACATGCACCCACCAAGATCATTAATCCGGCCTGCCGGGTGTTTTTGCCACCACTGCCTGTCCTGCTTAGCAGCCAACTCATCCCAGGGCCTGCAATCTGGCCCTCCAAGGTTCTGAAGGACAGTGAACTGGCCCCCTGTTTAAAAAGTTTGAGGACCCCTGCTGTGGGAGCTGAGAGGATCCCTTAAGGCTATGAGTTTAAGACCAGCCCGGGCAACATAGTGAGACCCCCATCTCTACAAAAAATAGAAAAATTAGTGATAATTGGTGGTGCATGCCTATAGTCCCCGCTACTTGGGAGGCTGAGGTGAGAGGATCACTTGAGTCCAGGAATTCAAGCTTACAGTGCACTACACTCCACCTCAGGTGACAGAGCAAGATCCTGTCTCTCGAAAAAGTAAAGAAATGGAAATAAAGTTCTCAAGCACTTTTCTGGTTTGGGACTATGCTGACCGCTTCATGTGTATCACACCACCCGTCCTCTCAACAACTCATTAAGCCCTACTGTTACCCATTTCACAGACATAAAAACTGAGTCCAGAGAAGTTAAATGACCTGAATTCTCTGAGCCCTGGCTTTATTTTTCTATCTACAAAAACAAGATAACCATCCCATCTCAATTGTGGTAAAAATTAAATATGGCAATGTTTATGAAGGCGACTAGCCCAGTGTGTGACACAGGTGAGCACCTAATAATGCTTTTTTTCAGAAATGTATTCATTCATTCACTTGTCCATCCTCTCCTTCACTCATTTATTTCTTCATTAATTCACACACTCACTTATTTTAAACTAATAAGCCAGCTATGACAACTGAGATTCTACCATCAGGCACTCTATTAGACTGAGGCATTGAAGGTCTCCATTAAAATACTCTCCACAAGCTCAATTCCTGGCAGGGAGGGTTGGTTTGCAGAGTAAGGAGTAAAATAGCCACCAGCTGCCTCTAATAGGATTATTCATGATTCTAAAACTGGAAACACTACAAGTGTCAATCAGGAGTAGAATTAATACACAGTGGTATATTCATGCAATGGAATCCTCTCTAGGCAATAAAAAAGAACACCCTACAGCCACATACAGCAACATGGTGTCACATAACTCGTGCCAGGCCACAGCAGCCAAACATAGGAAGAGCACTCCTGTCTGATTCCTCTCTGTAAAGCACAGACCAGGCGAGACTCACCTCTGGGGAAGGAAGTGTGAGTATGGGTAGGACGGCAGGTGCCGGGAAGCTCCCTGGTGCTGGTGATGCCCTCTTTCTCCATGTGGGGGCTGACTTTGCAGGTGCATGCACTTTGTGAAAAGGCTGTGCTCTTATGATGTGTGTGCTTTCTATATCACATTATCTGGTTTCAAAGCACTGCTATTAAACATCCCAGAGATAGTTCAGCATGGTGGCCAGGAAGGCCAGGACAAGCCGTGAATGTTGGAGGCTTCCGCAGGCCTGGTAGTATCTGCAGGAGCCTGCAATTTGGAAGAGACGAGGGGAAGGCTGAGCACTGGGATGTAGGAGGTTGGGAGGGGAAAGGGACACACTGAAGGGGGCAGAGATGGGGTGCTAATGATGTTGGTGGGAACCAGGAAAGGATGTCCTTCCCCAGAGGACAGGGGAAGCTTCCAGGAGCACATGCTACTGAGAATCAAGAAAGATGAGGCCTGAGGACCCAGCTTTGGGTCTGGCAACATGAACTTGACTTGGTAAGACCATTTCAAGGACAAAAGCCCGATTGTAGCCAGCTGCAGAAAGAAGGAAGGCGAGAAAGGGGAATAAGACCCACTGAGTCCTGCTTGATGTCAACACGTCCAGGAAACCTTCCTGGCAACCCTTGTCATAGGCTCCTCCACTTCAGTCACCACAAACACAGCTGTCCCACCACGTGAACCAGGTGCTTCCCGAGGGCAGAGACTGTGTGGCTCTGCATCCTGGCACCCAGTGGGCACTTTAGAAATCTGAGCTCTTCCCTTTTCCATTTCAGATCTCAGAAGGCAATTCTGAGACTTGCCCAAAATTCTGCTCTCCCATGTAATAAATCATTCCTCCCCAAACAATTGTTTTTGTATTGCTGTGAGGTTATTAGTGTAATGATGAGATTCAATATTACATTAATTTGGTTCCGAATTATTTGTATTGTCATAGTCATTAACTCAGTGATTGCAATTTTGTTTTAATCTAATTTAGCTTCTCGTCATTCTGTCAAAACTCCCAGAAACAATGTAACCCAGAACTGCATTTCAGCTCTGACTGAATATTGAATTCACAGTAACCCGAGCTGAGTCACGTACAGACAAACAATAGAAGGTTCCAGTTCTTGCCTCCCTGGCTTTACTCAGCCCCCAGGATCCAGAGCTCCCCCGCTCTTCTCCTGGAAAGGGTTTCAGAACAAGGTAATCCATCGGGGAGCAAAGCATATGAGCTTCAGCTGGTGCTGTTTGGGGGAATAGGGGTAGCCCTGAGTTAAGCAATCACCAACGCTAGAGGCTTTTCTCAGAACCCATTTCATAGATGAAAAAACTAGCTCAGAGAGGTTCCCAGTAAAGCAAAGTGAGAAATTGGGAGAGTAGAAATTTGGAGTCCGACTCCAAAATCTTCGCTGTTTCCTCCAGGCCAGGTGGCTTCATGGACCTGACTGAGGGCAGAGGCTGGTCTTGCCACAGCCAAACCCAGCAGTGACCACTCTCTGGAGCAGAGAAGGAACCAAGGACAGAAGGTTCAGAAAGGTAAGAGCAGGTATGACCAACACTCACCCAGCTTTCCACACATGTAGCCCAGTTCTCTGGCCACTTCAGCCCCTTCTAGACCCTAAGGGCCTCAAGGGCAAGAACCAGGTGGACCCAGCTCTCTGCCTGATACAGAGCTCAGATTTCAAAAAGTAGTGAAAAAGCACAGGTTGGAATGAATGAATGACCCCACCCCAGCAACATTTTTTTTTCCTGGCACACAGGACAAAATGCCTAGAAATAGGCTTCTTCCTTCTCGCTCCCTGGCTCACGTCATGAACCCAGCTCTACCCCAGGCTGCAAAGCCTAGTGAAAAGCTGGCAAAAAGCTTAGGGCAACTTGAATTCATCTGGGTTTTCACTACTGGGCTTCATGATCTTTGCACTTGAACTGAACATGACCTTTTGCTTGCTGAGCTGCTACTGACCGAAGCTAGCTGGCTGTCCTCCAAGAGGCCTCCCAGATAGCATTTACCCTTTAGCTGACCCAACGCAGAAACCTCACTGTCATGCCAGAAGACAGTACACGGATTAGCTTAGAGGGAAGACTCACATTAGCCAGGCTCACACTGCTAATGTGTAAACCAGAAGCCATATTTTCCCCACTGATAATAAGCAGCACTGAACTACTTTCTCCCAGAGAGGCAGTCCTGAGGAATTTGGATTTTGAGATGATAGTCTGCCATTTTCCTCCTTTGTTGGCAAAATAATAAATTTCTCTTTCCTTCTCTTTAAACTGCTTGTCCCTATTTTTATGACGTGGCTTCAGGGACAAGTCCTGAGGATTCAGTAACAGATTCTGGCATCCCTGGGTGGGCCCACTGGCACCCCAGTGGAATAGCATGCCACAATTGCTGGAAGAGGCAGGGAACACCCTAGGGTCAAAGCTGTAGCTCTACACAGGTAGGAGCATCTTCTTGAGGTGAGAGAGCAAGGGACAACCCCAGCAGCTACAAGAGCCTTTTTAGCTCTGGGGAACTCCTGTCTCTGTCTCCCCAAACTAGACACAGCTCCCTGTCACTTGAACTGAGTTGAGTTGGAAAGTGTCTGGACACCAGGCCTTTTGTCAGGTGAGCTCCCAGGCATGCACACCAAGACCACGATTCTATATGGGAGAAGTTTCAGACCTTCTGGGTGGTTTGTTTTCATGTGCCTTTTAGGGGTAGAAGTCATGGGGCTGAGTGGAACTGGGGAAGCTTGTTTGAATTCAGAGCTCATTTGTGGTTCTGAGGGAACTGGCAAGAGTTGGAGGACTAGGCCACTATTTGGGAAGGGAAGGGTTCTCTTCCAGCCCTGCAGAGCATTTGGGGCACTGTCTAAAGTGCCGTATGGTGTGGCATCTGTGAATGGGCCACCATTTGGGAAGGGTTTACCTTCTAGCCCCATAGGGCATTTGGGTCACCTTCTGACTTGCTATTTGGAGTGGTATTTGTCCTCTTTGGATTCCCGTTTGTTTGATAGGCCCTTGCATTTTGAGGTTGAGATTCCCCTCTACTGTCTGTCTGTTATTTGTGAGTTTTACTACAACATAAGGAAGTTCCACCTCAAAGTCTCTTGAAAAAAACTTTAGGAGAGTGGTGTTAGGGCATTGCATTTTAGATTGTTTGTGTTGGGAATTCCCTGTTGTTTGTGGGTTTTTGTTTTTTATAGAAACAGAGTCTCACTTTATCACCCTCAGTAGAGTGCTGTGGCATCACAGCTCACAGCAACCTCCAACTCCTGGACTTAGGTGATTTTTTTGCCTTGTATCATTTGTGTTTGATTGAGAGTTTTTGCACCACTTATCTGGTGAGTTTATGTATTGTGCTGCCTCTTGTAGAGAGTGAAAGAAAAAGTAGTGGTTGCCTAATTTTGATTTGCATTCTATGTATGTTGTCCATCAACTTGTCTTCTTTTAGAAAGCTTCTGTTCATGTCTTTTGCCCACTTTTTTGTGGGTGAGGGGGGTGTTGCTTGATTTTTTTCTTGTGAGTTCTTTGTGGATTAAACTCTTTGTCAGGTGTGTGACATATGGATTTCTCTCCCATTCTGTGGGTTGTCTGTTTGCTCTATTGAGTTTCCTTGGCTGTATGACCCATTTATTGATTTGTGTTGCTGCTATGATTGCCTTTGGGGCCCTCTTCATGGACTGTTAGGGCTTATGTCTATGGAAGTTGTTCCAGCATTTTCTTCTAGAATTCTTATAGTTTCATGCCTTGGGTTTGACTCTGTTGTCCACTGTGAATTAATTTTTGTGAGAGGTGAGAGGTGTTATTCCTGTTTCGATTTTTCACACACAGTTGTCTCCCTTTCCCAGTGCCATTTGTTGAGAGGGGCTCCTTTTTCCCAGTGTATGTTGTTGTCTGCTTTGTCAGGGATTGGATGGCAGTGTGGGGATGATTTTCTATCTAGGTTTTCTGTTCTGATTCATTGATCTGTGTCTGTTCTAGTGCCAATGCCATGTTATTTTGGTTGCAGTGGTTTTGTGATATGCTTAGAGTCTGGTGGGGTGGTGTCCCCCCATTTTGTCCTTTTTGCTTAGGCTTGACTTGGCTATTCAGGCTCTTTGCTGGTTCCATATGAAGCACAGAATTTCTAGATCTGCAAAAATGACATTGGTATTTTGTGGGGATTGTGTTGAATCTGTGAATCACTTTGGACAGTGCAGACATTCTAACAGTGCTGATTCTGCCGACCCAAGAATATGATATGCCTTTCCATTTGTTTACATACTCTGTGACTTCCTTTTTCAGTCAGGTTGACTGTTGTTGGTGTATAGGAATGCTATTGATTTGTGTGCATTGACTTTGCATCCTGAGCCTCTACTGAATTTGTCGATTCCAGGAGTCTCTTGGCAGAATCTTTGGGGTTTTCTAGATATAAGATCTGTTCACAAAGAGTGATAGTTTGACCTTTTCTGTCCCCATTTAGATGCCCTTCGTTTCCTTCCCTCGTCTGATGCTCTGGCTGGGACTTCCAATCCTATGTTGAGTGGAGGTGATGATGAAGGATATGAGTTGTCTGGTTCCAGGTCTAGGCAGGAATGCTTTTAATTTTTCCCCGTCTAGTATGATGTTGGCTGAGTTTGTTGTATATGGTTTTTAGAGTTTTAATGTATGTTCCACTTACACCTATTTGTTTTTGTTTGTTTGTTTGTTTGTTTTTTAGAGACAGAGTCTTTACTTTATCACCCTCGGTAGAGTGCCGATGCATCACAGCTCACAGCAACCTCCAGCTCTTGGGCTTAGGCGATTCTCTTGCCTCAGCCTCCCCAGTAGCTGGGACTACAAGTGCCCGCCACAATGTCCGACTATTTTTTGTTGCAGTTTGGCTGGGGCTGAGTTTGAACATGCCATCCTTGGTATGTGGGGCCGGTGCCCTACTCACTGAGCCACAGGCGCCTATTTGGTTGAGAGTTCTTATCATAGAAAGTCGCTGAGTTTTGTCAGATGCTTTCTCTGCATCTATTGAGATATCATGTGGTCTTTGCTTTTTGCTTCTGTTTATGTGCTTAGTCAATCTGCAGATCTGTATATGTTGGGCCCGGGTGGAGCCTACTTGGTCATAGTGGATTTTGTTTTTCTTTGTATGTTGCTGAAGTCAGGTTGCTAGAATTTTGTCGAGTTTTTACATCTGTATTGAAGGAGAATTTTGGTCTGCAGGCTTCTTTTGTTGTGTCCTTTCCTGGCTCTCAGGGTGATACTGGCTTTATGGATGTTGTGGAGTAATTTCTGTAGCGTGGCTGCCAGCTTCTTTTTTTAGGTCTGATATAGTTTGGCTGTGAAGCCATCTGGTCTGGGACTTTCTTCACTGGAAGGTTTTTTATTGCAGCTTTGGTTTTGTTGCTTCGTATTGGTCTGTTTGGGAGTTCTATCTCTTCATGGTTGAGTCTGGGGAAATTATATGTTTCCAGAAATTGGTCTGTTTCCTTGTTTTCTAGTTTATGTGCACAGAGGTTTTTGTAATATTCAGGGATGATGTTTCTTGTTTCTGTGATATCAGTTGTAATATCTTTTTCATTTCTGATTGAGCGAGCAGGACGTTGGTTTATCTCTTCAGGGAGCAAATTCTTGTTTCTTTGGTCTTCACTATAGTTCTTTTGTTCTGATTTCTTTCCTTCCCTTTCTTTGTCACCCTTGGTAGTACCATGGTGCCATAGCTCACAGCAACGTCAAACTCCTGGGCTCAAACAATTCTCTTGCCTCAGCTTCCCAAGTAGCTGGGACTATAGGCACTTGCCACAATGGCTGGTTATTTTTAGAGACGGGTCTTTGCTCTGACCCAGGCTTGTCTCGAACCTGTGAGCTCAGGCAATCCCCACCCCCGCCTGGGCCTCCCAGAGTGCTAGGATTACAGACATGAGCTACCACCCAGCCTCTGATTTCCTTTAGTTCTGGTCTGATCTTGGTTGTTTCTTTTCTTCTGCTGGGTTTAGGATTCGTTTGCTCTTCCTTTGCTAATTCTTTGAGACAATTAATTAAATTGTTAATTTGCAATTTTTACTAAAGGGTCTTCTCCATTGCCTCTTCCTCACAAAGTTAATCTCAGTTGGCCTTTCTGTGCCTTGGTGAAAGGGGAACCGAACTATCTCATTTATAGATAAATGAGCTTTCAAAAAGAACGAGTAAGGGGCCTACTGTGGTGGCTCACATCTGTAAGCCTAGCACTGGGAAGCTAAGGTGGGAGGATCACTTGGAATCAGGAATTTCTTTTTTGTGTGTCAGAAAATTCTTAATCCCTTTGTGGGCCTTTGTAAATAATGTTGCAATGGTGAGACTTTCTCAAAAAAAGAAAGAAAAATAATAAAAATAAAAAAGGGCTGGGCATGGTAGCTCATGCCTATAATCCTAGCACTTGGGAGGCAGGGGCCAGTAGATTGCCTGAGCTTACAGGTTTAAGAGCAGATTAAGCCAGAGTGAGACCCCCATCTCTAAAAAAGAGAGATAGGGCCTGCCTGCATTGTAGCGGGCACCTGTAGTCACAGCTACTTGGGAGGTTGAGGCAAGAGAATCACTTGAGCCCAAGAGTTGGAAGTTGCTGTGAGCTATGATGCTACAGCAGTCTATTGAGGGTGACAAAGTGAGACTCTGTCTCAAAAAAAAAAAAATAATAGTACAATGAACATGGGAGTACAGATATCGTTATGAGGTGCTGATTTCATTTCCTTTGGGAGTATGCTCAAGAAGAATGGCTGGGTTATGTAGTAGTTCTATTTTTAAAAGTTGAACTGGTTTATTTAAAACTAATGTGAATACCTAAGAAAGCTATATATTTTTATAGGACTTAAAATATTTACATATAGATTTCAGTAGATAATTTAATCTCCTTTTTTGGGCCACGTACCAGATTATATGATAGGATGGAAATATCATGTATCACAGATAACATTATTATTATTTTTTTTTTTTTGAGACGGAGCCTCAAGCTATCCCCCTGGGTAGAGTGTCATGGGCATCACAGCTCATAGCAACCTCCAACTCCTGGGCTCAAGCGAGTCTCCTGCCTCGGCCTCTCAAGTAGCTGGGACCACAGGCGCCCACCACAACGCCTGGCCATTTTTTGGTTGCAGCCATCATTGTTGTTTGGTGGGCCCAGGCTGGGGATTCGAACCCACCACCTTAGATGTACGTGGCTGGCACCTTAGCCAATTGAGC
>CAUYQV010182905.1:0-13468 GCA_963574575.1 Galagoides demidoff
TTAGGGTACATGTGAATTTGTCTAAAGGTTGAATATGAATGTCTTAACATAACAATTATGAGAAAGACATGATGGCTATGTTAGCCAGTTGGATGAGAGTTTTCCAAACTGCATATGGAAGCAACACACTGTATCCTATGAGAGAATTAATGTACACAATTATGATCTAATAAAAAAAAAGATTATTAAAAAAAAGAAAAAGAAAAAAAAAGAAAATAGCCTGCAGTCCTGAATATAGATGGGAAGTATCTATAAAATTCACAATATACTTTATCTTTAAAAAGTCATATTTCCTGCCTTTGTCTATTGAAAAACTATATAAACAAGGATGGACCCCATGTCAAGGATGGACCCCACGTCAAGGATCACTTATAAGACCAAAATTGTGGCTTCTAGATGCCATTTCCCATTTAAAGGAATTGGTGATCCTTAGAGAAACAGCTAAAAACAAGTCTCTGATAGGAAATCTGGAAAATGAGCCTGGCACTTCTAGTGATCAAAGAATCTATGAATGACTTCTAGAATCATTTCAAAAAGACCCAGAAGCCAATCTGAACAAATAACCACTGGCCAACCTTGGGGCAACTTAAATCGTAACTGCAATAAGTTAAAACACCCAGTAGTTTTAATCCATGAATTTACAATGAGACTAAATTAGGAAATCATAGGACTTTTGAATGCTATGAAACCAACTCTTTAGACAGAAACTAGTCAGAGAAGAAAAAGAAGACAAGACAGAGGAGGAGGAGGAAGGGCAGGCAGAAAGTCTATATCCTTTTACCACATGAACCGTACCTTCGAGTAATCAGACAGTTAAATAACATCTTGGGTTGTAATTAGCAAAATTCAGCATATGGAAACCTTATAGAAAATTACCTGATTTCTTCAACCAAAAATATTACAAGAAAAAAAGATGTGGCAAATGAACTCATTGATTAAAAGGGACTTACTAGATAAATCATCTAATTACAACCTATGACCTTATTTGGATCCTGACTCAAACAAACTGTAGAAAACAAATGAGACAGTCTAGGAACTTGAATGCTAATGACAGTAGGGAATTACTGTTAAAATATTTAGATCTGATTATGGGATCATGATAATATTTTTTAAGAAATCTCTGTCTTTGAGACATAATACTTAAATATTATGAAATTATATGATATGTGGGATTTGTTTGAAAACAATTGGGGGTAATGGTCAGGTAATGAGGTGGATATGAAACAAAATTGTATCTGAGTTTCTAATTTTTGAAGCTGCGTAATGCATATGCATAGGCTTTACTGTGACATTCTCTCTACTTCTGCATGTTTGAAATGTTCCATAATAAAAGTTGAATATGTAAATTAAAAATAATTTCCAGAAAAATTGCACCAGAGTATAGTCTTGCAAATAAAGTTTGGGTATGCCTATTTCCCCACACCCATACTGACAATAAGTTTATCTTCTGTCATCTATGCCAACCGATAAATATTATGTGGGGTTTTTTTGAGTCCGTGTAAATCCAGTCCATGATGCATTAATAATAAATAACATTAACATTTTTCTTATTAATTATAGAAATGTGGCTTACATTTTATTGTTTTTCTGATTCTTTTTGACTTTCATCCCAATTTGCTTTGAAGAATCCTGCTTGCTTTAATGTGTTAAAAGGAAATATTCTGTAACATGTTCGTTGATGTACGTATGAGGATATTCATCACAGAATTATTCACAAACGCAAAAATTGGAAATGACCTAATTGTCCACCTTAGCCACAGGAATAATTACATAGATGTATATTTATTGACAAGAATATTTATGACTCATTAAGTTAAAAAGTTATGAAAATGTATGAAGTTTTTATTAAAGAATGTTACAGTGACTATTTCTAGGTAGGAGTATTGTTATTTGAGATTTTGCTTATTACATTTTCTACTTTTTGAACAATGATTTCATATTAGTTTAACAAGTGGTGAAGTTTAAGAAGAGTCATGATAGACATAGCCATGTATGAACATGCATTCCCACCCCCCACTTCAAAACAAGAGTCAACAATGGCACATCACAGATCAGCCATGTTCCTTACTGCCAATTACCCTGCCCCATACAAGCCTTGAGCACAGCCTTCCTATGACAAGTTAATCAATAGGGATACCAAAAAAGAAAGCAAAATCTCTTAAGCCATTTTGTACAAAAGAAAGAAGTAAAGGTGGGTTATAGGTCAGAATTAGCAAATAAAAGAGCTGAAATCATCCCAGACAATGGAAATGAAATTGCAGAAACTGGCAAAGCTCCATCTTGACCAGTTCCACACATTCATGCCTCTACCAAGTGGTTCGACAAATTCTCATTTACTACCCCAATATGCCAGGCACTGGACTAGATTCCAGTATTATAATGTATGCCATACCCTGGCTGATAATGAGTTCAGAGTCTACCAGAAAAATAAGACTTGGACTTTCAGGTTTTATAACTCATTGTTCCAGCCCTTCCAGTTAGACCCTTTGTAAATCAGACTTACCTAATATCTATGCCCTCCCTGTGCATCTTTAAAGGATAGTTAAAGAAATTATCATTTATATTTGAATAGGTTGTTTGATTTCCCCTCCTCCATTTTTTAATGTTTACACATCTACTTTTAAATTTGTTGCCTCGTATTACCTTGAGTTATTCAGTATATCTAAAAAATTAATTCAGATAAATGAAGGTTAAAGGTATCTTTTCCCTGTGGTGGGTGCCTGTAGTCCCAACTACTTGGGAGGCTGAGGCAGAAGAATTGCCTAAGCCCAGGAGTTAGAGGTTGCCGTGAGCTGACTCCACTACACTCTACTGAGGGTGAAAAAGTGAGACCCTGTTTCTACAAAAAAAAAAAGATATCCTTTCCTAATATTCCTGTTCTCATACCTATTCAAAAGTCTATTTGGACTCTTAGAAAAACAAAAGAAAGAAAAAAATAACCAGAAATGAATTTAAAAGGAAATGAAAGGAGGAGTAGATAAAACTCACACATTAAAATGTAAAAAAGATGACAAGTACAAATCCCTCATCTAAATTATTTAATTACTTTATTATTTAGGTGACTCTGAATGTCTTATCTGGTTAGGTTTACCTAAAGGAAGGTTATTAGTGTACCAAAGAAAAGGTAATATAGTCTTACCTCTGTTTTTCAGACAGGAAACATAAGAATATGCCAGTTAAACTTGGTGGTTATCCTGGTAGTGAAGCTTCAGAATGACAACTTAGATGTGTGGCTCCACTGGCCCAAAAATCAGTGAAAACATTGGGAAATTCTTATACTTCCAACTCTGAAATCAAATTCTTCTTGCTTGAAAACCAAGTTCTTGCTCCTGTTCTTCAAACTCTAAAACTAAGCTTTCTTGCCTATGATAAATCACTGCTCAGAAGAACCCACAAATGAAGAGTACAGGGTGTCCCCAAAAGTCACCACAGAGTCACCAAACATGGGGGAAATGGGACATTGTAGCTAAATGAACCTTTATTTATAAAAATATTCATTACAAAATTTTACAAAGGGGTGGCCAAAACATAGAGAATATTTTGGGCAACTTTTGGGATAGCCTGCGGTTTCTTCTCAGTAGGAGCCTCTAGACAACCAGAACCTAAACATTAGTGTTAGTACATGAGACACATGTACCTTTTGTCCCAATTTTAAGAGAAGTTTTCAAAGTGGAAATTCAAAAAATATATAGAATAATGCATTTAACAATGTAGTGCTTTGTTCGCACACCTTAAATATAGCTTGAGAAGCAGAATTAAAATATTTCATGCTAAATAAGTTGCTCATTAATGGCTGTCCTGATTTGAGCCCCAACTTTTCTTCCCTCAGTGATCTGTCATTTGTCATTGCTCTGTAGTCCATTGAGAAGATGGATGGTGAACACCAAATGCAAATTAGGGGCTCCATATGGTCAAAAAATACTACATAGCAGAAAACATAAGTACATTAGTAGAATTAACCTTGCTGAACATAAGTAATTAGAAACTGTTACTCCTACAAGCTCAGATATTGATGTGAAAATTAAATAGCTAAATTTTTATCAAAAATTTACCAGTTCTGAGAAAGTCATGACAACATTTCATTAATTACAAGACTCCTAAAAATAACATGGAAATAGATAGAAAATTATCCTATGTATTAGCAATTGAATTTAGTAATCCTACCATTTAGTACCAAAATATTTTACTTTTATTTGTTCTTCTTAGTAAAGGTAGTACTCAAACTTACCCATCTGTAGACTTCAAGCCATGTTTAGTCATAGTTACACCAACTAACTAATCTGGAACTTTTGCCAACTATTTGATGATGGATATACGCTGAACTAATTTATTGACATGAATTCTGACAAAAAGAATATCAAGGCATTCAAGGTAAGTATTAGTTTGAACAATATAAAACTGCCAATACCAGACCAGTTTTTAAACCACAGAGACAATTTCAATTCGAAACCACTCCTGCTTAGAACTGGAAGTAGATAAAGTTGCCCACTACATCCACTTCTGTCCATTATAGGCTAGAAGTCTTAACTAGGGCAACCAGGCAAGAGAAAGAAATCAAGGGTATCCAAGTGGGAAAGAAGAGGTCAAATTATTGCTCTTTGATGACAACATGATCATATATCTAGAAAACTCCAAAGATTCAATCAAGAGACTCCTGGAATTAATAAATTCAGTAAAGTCTCAGGCTACAAAATCAATGTACACAAATCAGTAGCTTTCATGTAGGCCACGAACAGTCAAGCTAAGAATCAAATAAAAGATGTAATACCTTTCTCAGTAGCAACAAAGAAAACAAAATACCTATGAGTATATTTGACTAAGGTGGTGAAAGACCTTTATAAGGAAAAGTATGAAATAGCCAGGAAAGATTTCAGAGGATGTAAACATGCGGGAAAACATATCATATTCATAGATGAACAGAATTGACATAGTTAAAATGGCTATACTACCCAAAGTGATTTACAGATTCAATGTAATCCCCATTAAAATACCAGCACATTTTTTGCAGATCTAGAAAAAATAGTTCTAGGCTTTATATGGAATTAGAAAAGACCCCAATAGCCAAAGCAACCTTACATAATCAGAACAAATCAGGAAACATCACTTTACCCTTCTTTAAGCTATAGTACAAGACTATTGTAATGCAAACAGCATGGTACTGGCACAAAAACAGAGACCTAGAGCTATGGATCAGAACAGAGAATCCAGAGATGAAACCATCCTTATGTTCCTATCTGATTTTTGACAAAGCAGATAAAAACATACACTGGGGGAAAAGAATCCCTATTAAATAAATGATGCTGGGAAAACTGGATATCCACATGTGAAAGACTGAAAAAGGATACAGACCTCTTACTACTCACAAAAATTAACTCATGATGGATAGAAGACTTAACCTAAGGCAGAAACTATAAGAATTTTAGAAGAAACTGTTGAAAAAACTCTTACAGATATTAGCCTCATGAAAGACTTTATGAAGACGACCTCAAAAGCAATCACAGCAACAACAAAAATTAAAAAGTGGGGCCTGATCAAATTAAAAAGTTTCTGCACAGTCAAGTACACAATCAATAGAGTAAATACATAGCCCATAGAATGGGAGAAAATATTTGCATGTTATATATGTGATAAAGGACTGATAACCAGAATCTAAAAAGAACTCAACAAATCAGCAAGAAAAAAAAAATCAACTTCTTTAAAAAGTGGGCAAAAAGCCTGAGCAGAAACTTTTCAAAGGAAGATAGTCTTATATTAGGTCAAGAAACACATGCAAAAATGCTCAGCAGCTCTAATCATTAGGGAAATGCAAATCAAAAATACAATGAGATATCACCTAACTCTAACGAGAATGGCTGTTATCAAAAAGTCCCAAACAAGTACTGGCATGGATGCAGAGAAAAGGACCACTTACACACTGTTGGTGGGACTGCAAACCAGTACAACCTCTATGGAAAGTTGTATGGAGACCCCTCAGAGAAATTAAATAGACCTACCATTTGATCCAGCAATCCCACTGCTGAGTAGGAAGTGGAGGGAAAAAAGCCATTTTATAAAAAGGACACCTGCACTCAAATGTTTATAGCAGCACAATTCACAATTACAAAGACATGGGAACAACCCCAGCGCTGACCAATACATGAATGAATTAATAAAATGTGGCATAGGCACACCATGGGATCCTACTCAGCCATAAAAAAATAATGGTGATCTAGTATCCTTTTTTTTTTTTCAAATTAATATTAGGGTACAAATCTTTAGATTACATTTTTCTCACTTCCATGGTAAAGTTTCAGCTGTAAAAGAGCCCCTCACCCAGGGGGCGTGTTTTACACCCTCACAATTGCTCATTAGGTGACATCCCACCACAAGCCCTCCCTCCTTCTGCCCATCATCCTCCTCCCTCCCACTTTCCCCTCTCTTCTCCCCCTGCCCCCATACTAGACTATATTTGTGTTTTATTATTCTTTTATTCATGAGCATGTAATTGTTTATATATTGGCTTCATATTAATATTGAGTGCATTAGATATTTATTTTTCCATTCTTATGATACTTTACTAAAAATAATTTGTTTCAACTGCATCCAGGTAAACGTAAAAGATGTCTTTGTGACAACCTGCATGGAACTGGAAACCCTTCTTCTAAGTGAAACACCACCAGAATGGGGAAACAAACACATGGACTCAATATCAAATTGGAAATAATGATTAACACGTAAGCACACATACAAAAGTAAATCTCAGTAAAAATCAAGCTGGGGAGGGGGAGAAGACGGGTATATTGACACCTATTGGGTACAATGCACAGTATCTGGGTGAAGGGCACACTTATAACTTTGCCTCAGCCTGTATAAAAACAAAGCATATAAATACAATGTGTGTAACCCCTAATATTGTGAAATATTTTAAAATATATATTTTTCACTAAACTGTACCCTAAAAGTACAAGATTACTATGTAGTGAAGTGGAAGGATGAGTAATTTTAATATGAGTTTGGATCCACCTTACCTAACAGTTATTTAGTGTTCCCTTGCTGTTGTGACGCAGTAGCACTTATTTATTCAACAAATATTTAATGAGCGTCTTACATTCTCAGTTCTAGGCTCTGGAGATACGAAGATGATCTAAGCAGACACGATCTATGCTCTCATAGAGCTGCATTCTAGTGAGAGAGATAAAAAGTAAACAAATAAAAGGAACAATACATGATTGCAACTTGTAATAAGTGTTACAAAGCAAACAAACTGGGTGCAATGATAGAAAATAACAGGGATCTTCATGAGAGGGTGTGAAAGGCTATGCTAAAGGGATGGCGGTGAAGCTAAAACCTCAGAGAATTAGTAGACCTGGTTCCACAATTGAAATCTACCACAACCATATATTTCAAAGGCAACAAAATCTCCCTTCCTTTGTCTTTTCCAGCTCTATGTCAAAGCTTGATTCAGCCTATAGGTTGCTACCCTTTTCAACTTAGGATAGCTTGCTACCTGAGCAGTTAGGGGACACAAATGTGGTCATTAACTTACCAGGAGAGAATCAACATGGAGATGGCAATTGCTGCCATAAATCCAGACTTTAGCAATAAATATTTATTGACAGGAAGTCATCCTTCTGCCTGTGACAGTTCTATTACCACACAGCCATTCAAGGTTGAAGGTTTATTTTTAACAGCTATTAACTCTCACTATTGCAGACAATTCAAACATTTGATGAAATCAGCAAAAAGAAAACTCTTCTGTTGTCTTCGCCAAATCTTTCCTCAACTAACTGCAAGGCCTTAAAAGACTCTGGTTTTCCATGTTTCTTTGATTTCTTTCTTAAGCATTTTGGTATCCACAAAAATCTCAATTTCCTATCATGGCCAATAGCCACAATGACTGCTGGAGAAAGTCCCGTGGTTACTCCCTTTGTAACGCTGGGCTCTTTATCTTCCAGGTGTCCTCAAACTACTGCCCACGGGCCACATGCGACCCGCTGAGGACATTTATCCAGCCCACTGGGTGTTTTTGCCGCAGCTGCCTGTCCTGCTTAGCAGCCGACTAGTCCCGGAGCCCACAGTCCGGCCCTACAACGGTCTGAGGGACAGTGAACTGGCCCCCTGTTTAAAAAGTTTAGGATCCCTGTAAGACATTTCAGTGTACGCCTAATCTTAATGTATAGACAATACACCACTTGAAAACTTGTTTTATTAACCTTATTGCACCCATAGTATTTAACAGGTACTCAGGAAATATTGGGGGAGGGGGAACAAATGAGCAAATGAATTAATTAGTAAAATGAACTTCAAATAATTCTTCCATAGGCAAGGCAGATATTTTCTAGATTGGTGGTTTGCCTCTATGGTTTATCTTACAAGGGTACAAGTGAATCTTTCTAAAAGCAGAGTATGAATGTCTTAACTCAATAACTAAGAGGTTATGTTAACCAGTTTGATGAGAGTATTTCAAAATGTATATGAAAACAGCACACTGTACCCCATGATTGCATTAATGTACATAGTTATGCTATAAGAAATAAAAATAAATAAATAAATAAAATAGATTAATGATTTGTAAACCAGAATGAACAGATAGCAGATCCAAAAGGCGAATCCATGGGCTCCATCTTCTCAATCCATCAACATCCAAGAATCTGAGCAGATCTGTGTTAGACTCAAGGACTTTTTTCTTAAAAAGTCTTCCCAGGTATTTCTAATGTGTGGTAGGTTTTAAATCCACTGATCTAACAATCCTGTCAGCAACAAAAACCAATTAGAGCATCAACAGAATGTGGGCCTGTTGTGACAAGTTTAGGGGCTTGCAAACAAATATATTCTACACTATCTGTGAATTTTTAAAGTTCTTACGGAGAACAGATTTAAATAGACAAAAGAAAAAGGATCTGAGTTGAAGTTTAGCTTGCTAAAAAGCTGGCAAAGTTAGCGTTTTCATCCAGTAAGTCTTATTTTTACCATGAACCCTCAATTAGGTAGACCTAAATTTTTTAAGTAGAGTTTCTCCTTCTTTAAGTATGTCACCACAGATAATCTGAAGGCCCTTTGCTTGACAAAATAAATAGATCTTGGGTAAAATATCTCTCTGTTTGTTTGTTTTTGGGGGGATTGATTATTTCTTTTGGGAGGTTGTGCATAGCAGGGATTTTTAAAATAAGAGAAATCCTCAATAAGAAGGAAACTGTTTGCTGAATGGTAAACAATGAGCACATCCAGATTGCTTTGATTTGAGGAAAAGAACTTATATCGCAGCTATGATGGAGAAACTAAGCTTTGACCTCGTAGCAAGGTGGAAAAAATTTAATCTGAGACTTACATATTAAGCCAAGGACCCAAGGTGGAGTATAGCATGATCACTGTTAGATAACACTCTCTGGCTTTCAGCAGAATCAAAAATAATTTCTCCTTTAAAGAAGAAATTCGATTTAGACTTCCCAGTCTACTATAAATTAATGACAAGCAAATTTGAATCCACAATCAAGGATCAAGAAACAGATAAGGAAATAAACCATCATCAGTAAAAATCATCAGAAACAATAAAATATACATCACTAAGGACTTCAGATGCTGGGATCATAGAATAAAATGTTGTGAAAATATACGAATGAAATGTTTAAAGAAATAAAAATTGAATATTAAAAAACAAGCACCATAAATATTTTGGAAAAAAATACAATTGCAAAATAACATTTAGAAGATTTTTACACCAGATTAGAAGCTGCTCATAGAAGATTTGAAGTAAATGGATAAATTTTCAGACTACAACACAGAGAGAAAAAGAAATGAAAACTAAAGAGGTTCAAGGAAGAATGAGAAAGTCTAACATATACCTATGTAGAATCCCAAAGAAAATAATAAAGGAATGAATAGAAAAAACAGAGAGATAATGGTTGGATTTTCTACATCTGTTTAATGGTGGGCTAGATAATTTGGACTAAGTTTTTCATTAAAAACAATTTTTAAAGGCAATGAATATTTTTAAGAGGAACTTCTATATCCTACTGAGAAGTTAGCAAGAGACTGGGGAAGTACTAAACTGTGATGCTAGAAGAGGCACGAATCTGGACAAGTGAGTCTAGCAATGAAGTCTGCTTTTGCCCTGAGAGAGTTTACTGATCCAGACAAGGTATTTGAGATACTGAATGCACCATGGCACAGGGAGTTTGAGTTTTCTAAGGCAAAGATTTTAGTGTAAACCACTTATTGAAAGATTATCTTAGAAAACACAGTAAAGGAGTGAGGAAGTTAGTTTGGAAAAGAACAGCAACAAATACTGACAGTATTAAGCAAGTTTTCACTGGAGGTAACTAAGGCTTAATCCTATTGTGGAACTCAGAGAAGTAGTATAGGACATGTGGATAAAAACTTTGTTACCCTAGGGGAAAGGCAAATGAAATATTTATACACCAACTCTCATTGGTCACTGATTGATTGAGTGTGACTCCAAAGGAAGGATTTGTTCTCCGCATGGCACAGCTGACCTGCCATGCAAATGGAGAGAGGGCTCTGGTTACTAGAGAAAGCCTTTGGACATAGATTCTGATGGTCAGAATTCAGTGGCATATAAAATACAGGGTGGCCAAAAAGTTTGTGTGCAATTTAAAATCGTATGCAATTTTAAAACTGCACACTAACTTTATGGCCACCCTATATAATAGTAAGACCCAAAAAGATATGGATGGGACTCCATAAGAATCTGCAATAAGTTAAAGATAAAAATGAAAGCCAAAACACACCATGAGCAGGAATCTCAATAAAACATTCTTTACTTTGTGCTAGGAACCAGAAGTAACGTATTCCTAAGAGTACTGATGAGGAAAATGAAAATGAAAACCTTTGTTGGATGAATCTAATGTCATCTTAGAGCTTGTTATTTTTACATATAAATTTTAAAATATAATTTCTAAGAAATAGTGAAAGAAAACAAGGTATAAACAGAAAGAAAGCATGAGGAAGAACTGGTGAAACAACAGACAACAGAAACAGACCCACAGAACTTCAGGTGATAGAATCACCAGATACAGAACAACTATATTTATTATGGTCAAGGAAATAAAAGCTGAACATTGCTATTTGCACAGGAAACTGGAAACTATAAAAACTGCTGTAATAGAAACTTGAAAGAGAAATAGAAGTAAAATTTTACACAGTTTGAATGTATAAAAATATAAATCTGAAAGTAAGAATAGGCTTAAGAGCAGATTAGACACAAGTGAAAACAAAATCAATGAACTAAAAGATATACAGAAGAAAAACATTAGAATCAAGCACCAAAAATGTGAAAAATAGAAATAGAATGATGGACAAGGGGAACAGAGCAAGAAGACCTAACATATGTGTAACTGGAGTCCCACAAGGAAAAGAGAAAACGCACAGAAGCACCACTAAAAAAAATCATGCCAGTAATGCTTGTGAACTTTTCAGAATTGATGAAATACATCAAGGTTCATGTTCAGGAAGATCAACAAAAGCTAAATAGAGTAAATTTTAAAAGAACATTTAATCACATTGGTGACTAAAAAAAGATAAAGAGAAAAATATTTAAATGAGGGGGTGGAGGAAGGGGAGAGCAGAGAGAGAGAAGGAGGGAAAGGGTAGGAGAAAGGAAGAGCAGAGAGAGGGAAGGAGGGAGGGGGTGGGGTCTTGGTGTGTGACACATCTTTTAGGAGCAAGATACAATTACAAGAGGGACTTTACCTAACAAATGCAATCAGTGTAACCCGGTTTCTTGTACCCTCAATGAATCTCCAAAAATAAAAAATATATATATTTAAATGAGACCTCCAAAACAATTATCTCCAAAGAAGTGAAAGATAATCTGAGAGCCGACGTCTCAATAGAAACATTACTTGAATGATTTCTTCAATGTGGTAAGTAAAGTGATTGGCAACCTAAAAATACTCTACCAAGTAAATATGTACTTTACACAACGGAAGCAAAACAGACAGTTCAAGCAAACTGGTCGGGGGAGAAATCACTTCTACCACTAGATGGCAGACCTCTTTTAAACTGAAGCCACAGTAATTAAAACAAGGAGGTAATAGCCCAGATTTAGACACATTGACCAAGGAAATAGTATATAAAGGCAAAAAACTGATCCATGCATCTGTGGAAACTTGAGAGAGACAGATGTAGAAAGGATAGAGATAAATATATACTGACCTATATCTATACATTGTGGATCATTGTGTAAAGAAAGAATTATTCAAAAATGGTGCTAGGATAAATTATTCTCCACATGGGGATCTGAACAAAAGACCAACAACAATCTGTACTCACAACAATCTTCACACCAGAAGCTTTTCCAACACCACTTCCCCAGCTCTGGGTTGGAGATGCTGGATATCCTACCATTCAATTCCATTTTGATACTCTATACTTGGAGTTAGCATCAGACCCCACAAATTAAAAGTTCAGTCCCACAAGACTGCCCTCATGTCATAAGCCAGTCACAGGTCCCAAGTTAGCATCAGTACTTCCAACAACTGGTTATAAATTCAGGATTCCCGTGACCTCCCCCACCCCCAGTTTGATAATTCCCTAGTATAGCCCACAGAACTCAGGGAAGTGCTTTACTTACTATTTTCAGTTTATTAGAAAGGATACAACTCAGGAACGCAGGACAAGAGTGAGCAGGCACTGATCTCTGGTGCCTCCTACTGGCAGGCCACCCTCCCAGCACCTCTATGTGTGCACCAACTGGGCAGCTCTCCAGACCCCATAGTTAGAAGTTTTTAATGGAGATTTCATTACGTGGCTGATTATACCACCAGCCATGGGTGCCTGGCTTAATCTCCAATCCCTCTCTCTTCCCTGGAGGATAAGGGAGGAGGATTAGACTGAAAGATCCAACCTTCTAATCCTGTCTTAGTCTTTCTGGGTAACCAGCCCCCATCCTGAAACTATTTAGGGGATCCTAGCTACCAGTCATCTCATTAGCACACAAAAGACACTTAACACCCAACAGATCCCAAGAGTTTTAGGAGCTATATGACAAGGACCAACAACAAAGACCAAATATATAGTTCTTATTATGCCACGGGGGGGAAGGCGGAATGAAATTATATTTTTTCTCATTCTGCAAATAAAAATGAATTCCAAATAGATTAGAGGTTTGAGGTAAAAGGCAAAATTTTTAAGCTTCTAGAAGAAAATATAAAATGTGTATATAAATTCAAGGTCAGGATTTTTCAAAACAACACACACTAAAAAGAGTATTTCTAAAAGAGATTTATAAATTTGGTTACATTAAAATGAATAGCCCCTGTGGTATATGTACACCATGGAATACTATTCAATGATAAAGAAAGATAGAGACTTTACGTCCTTTATGTTCACATGGATGGAGCTGGAGAATGTTCTTCTTAGCAAAGTATCACAAGAATGGAAGAAAAAGTATCCAATGTACACACCCCTATTATGAAACTAATTTATACCTTTTATATGAAAGCTATAACCTAATAACAGCCTAAGAATA
>CAUYQV010182908.1:0-59150 GCA_963574575.1 Galagoides demidoff
AGAGTGCCATGGCATCACAGCTCACAGCAACCTCCAACTCCTGGGCTCAAGTGAGTCTCCTGCCTCAGCCTCCCAAGTAGCTGGGACTACAGGCACCCGCCACAACGCCCGGCCATTTTTTGGTTGCAGCCATCATTGTTGTTCGGTGGGCCCGGGCTGGGGATTTGAACCCGCCACCTTAGGTGTGTACGTGGCTGGCACCTTAGCCGATTGAGCCACAGGCTCCGAGCCAATTTTTCTATTTTGTAATTAAGATTGCTTTGCGTTCCAGCTGGCATCATCATTCTGAGTCCCACATTACCAGGCAAACTGAGCACTATCTGTTAAACAATGACCACAAAAAGGTTCATCTTCCGTTACTTTTTTTTCTGTTTTCTTTTATTTTTGAGACAGAGTCTCACTATGTCACCCTTGGTAGAGTGCTATGGTATCACAGGTCACAGCAACCTCAAACTCTTGGGCTTATGTGATTCTCTTGCCTCAGCCTCCTAAGTACCTGGGACTACAGGTGCACACCACAATGCCCGGCTATTTTTTTGGTTGTAGTTGTCATGGTTGTTTTTAGCAGGCCGGAGCTGGGTTTGAACCTGCCACCCCCAGCATATGTGGCTGGTACCCTAGCCACTGAGCTACAGGATCCGAGCTTTCCCTTAATTCTTGGAGTTGCAAAAGGAGTGCTCCATGTGTCCCCACACAGGTCAGTACTGTGGTTACAATCACTTTGCAGTGTCTTTCAGAAGCTACCTTTCTGTTTCTGTTCCCCTTGTGCTCTGTTTCTCTTCTGCTGCAAAGACACTGGAAAGTCTCACCTCTTTTGTGCCTGAAGGCTTTTGCAGAAGAATGCCAGTATTAGTGATAAGGTTCCTATCCTTTGATGCTTATAAAGTTCAGATATTTAGATTGTCAGTGACATATGGAATATTTTCACTGATTAGTCTGTGGGCTTTCTTCACACCCTTCAGCTATAAATTGTCCCCAGACACAAAGCAACTCTGACTATTGCAAGCATCTCTCAGTCTTGAGAAGTATTTCAATCATATCATGGTCATCAATGTGTATAAAAATCAGTAGAGTAGACAGAGTCCCTTCTCTTCATTTTTTCCCTCCATTTTAATATGTGTAAACTTTACACCACTCAACATCCACTCACCTTTGCAAGATATAACTAAAGTTTTGCAATCAGTGAACATTAATGATTACTGAACAGACCACCTGAGTAGCTTCCAGGCCCTGACAATACCAATCAAGATATTCTGTAACAAAGAGTGAAATAAAATTTCAATCCAATAAAAGCAGATTTTAAAAAGATTATGTCGAATTATTTTCAGTAGACAAGAAACAAATCAGCAAGACAATGTTTCAAAAGATGTCCAATAATTGGAGAGTGTTATCACTAAGTTACAATACTGCTTAAATGATGGGTATGATCTTGATATGAGCATAGTGGAAGATGAATGAGCCAGAATGTGTGTGCGCGTGTGTGCATGTGTGTATCTCATGTAACTGAAGTCATCCCTCTGTTGACTACTGTCCAGTTGGTATTTATTGCTGTTGTCTCGATTTCAGGGACTTGTGTCTCATGGTTACTTCAGCCTTAGAGTGCCTGTCCTTGTTTTTCTTTTCTACTTTTCATAGTGGCCTAACCAGGCAGCTTATCCACATAGCTTGAAATATTAGACTTCGCAGAGGCATATACCTATCGGAGGATGAGAGGGTTTTTCCATGGCAATGATTAAAATATTTCAGAATGCCTTTGGGACTGCCCCCCCCCCCCCAGTCCATTTGCCACAACAAACACATTCTGTCATTCTCCATCATGTTGTTTTATTTTCTCAGTATTTATCTCTGAAATTTTTATGCACTTTCTTTTTTAATTATTATCAACTCCACAACGAGTCCCCATCTCCCTCTTTTCTTTTCTTTTTTTTTTTTTATTATTATTCCCCATTTTTCTAAGGCATTTTGGACCTGCTCGGGAGACTGCAGCTCTCCTCAGAAAGCCTCTTTATCTAAGTAACCTTTCTAGTCTCACTGGGTATGTGGTCTCAGTTTCAGCACCCAAACCAAAATTTGGGTGAGGGGTACATTCTGCCTTATTGGAGTGATTACAACACTTATTTATAAATAAACGTTTTCATGAAATCTATAAACATGCTTAATTTAATCTATAATTATAACTAATAATAGAATTCCATAAATCATCTTAATGTGCTTATATTAACTATTCACATATGAATTATATATTATTCATATAGATAACACACAGTAGATATTTAGTCTATAAAAGCATCTTTTAGTTAAAAAGAATAGTGTTTAATTAAAATGACACAAAAATTTTTGAAGTACAAATTATGTCATAATATTAAAGAACAATAATCAAAGTAATTCAGAGAGAACGCTACACCAACCATGAAACACGTTGACTTTGCAAAATATGAAATTTCAAAGTAGTAATTTAGAAAACAAGAATAGCCTGGATTAAAGTGATATAAATTTATAAGCTCAAAGCAATGAACTGAGAAAACTATGAAAAGAAATATCATTTAAAATATCCGTCAGCTAAGAGGGTTTTATTAAACAATGTCCGAAGTCCCATTAGTTGCATATCCTCTGATTCTAATGTGAAAACTCACTCTGAATTTAGTCTCTTGTCTCCATTTATTTCACCCTTCTTTCAAAATGTTACACCCTGACATTCACACATAGATGCTGGGTAAGTATTGAGGAATCCATAGAGGAAAGACATAGTATTCCTGACCTCAATGGAAACTATACATCTCTTTTAGTATGTAAGGTTAGGAATCTTTTGGGATAAAATGAATAGCAACAGCAGCAGCAGCACACAGAAGCATGTTAAAGTTTGAAAGAGATGATTTAAAACACCAAAAGCCAGTTTAGTGGCCTTAGTGTCCTGTGTATAAAGTTAGTACTGTTTTTCCTTAACTCCTTCCCTCGTTTCCACCATCATTAGGCCACAACTGCATCTTACTTTCAACTCTCCCCTTTTAAGACAGGACACTCAGCTGAAAGAGTTCAGTAATAACTGCGAAACCCCAGCTTCCCCTTGTAAGGACTCCCTTACCAGTGTTGGCTCTTGTCAAGTTCAGCTTGCATTGAGGATTCCCTCTCCCTGCCTGAAAACCCCTTATACAAGGTTTCCACCCCTGCTTCTAGGGGTGGAGAGATGTAGAGGTGTGAGCCAGCTCGCAGCCTGGCTGATCAATAAAGGACCCTGGCTTAATTTGGATTTGGTGTGCTGGTGTTTTTCTATATTGCTCGCTTTGGGTACAACACCATCCCAGATTAATGTGTTGCTATCTTTACTTCAAGGTGCATGGGAATCACTTCAGAATTTTATAAAATATTATTAGTGATTCATTGATTCAGGGTGGGGGCTGCAAATCTGTATTTTCAACACACTCCCAGGTAATGGTGGTAGAATTATTTTTAGAAGGAGAACTCCATTTTGACTAAAATTTTATAGGAAACCCTATTACACAAACTAGATAAAGGCAGTGGTTTCTTTTTGGGCAGTTCATATATGGATTGTGATAAATGTGCTTTCGATATTGATGTTGCAACACTATGCTGACTATTCAAAATGTACATCTCTATCCAGACGTTTCCTATGAGAAGCTAACTCACATATCCAACATCCCAAATTTTAAGAGTTCAAAATGAATTTGCTGATTCTCCACATCATCCAAGTTGCCCCATTTCCCACAATCTTTCATTTATTTTTGTAATCTTATTCAATAATACCATCAATATTATTTCTCTTAATCTAAAATCTTTGAAGGTCCTTTCTTTTATCTTGTTTATTGTTATGAGCTTACTACCAATTCTTGCTTGCTCTATCCCCACATGTCTCCATCTTTATTTCTTTAGTTTATTCCAAGACAATGTTCTCTCCCACCTAGACTTCTGTGTCAACCTCCTATTTCTTCTCTCTTTTTCTACACTTGTTCCCTGTAACATACTTTTTACACAGTGGCAAAAGGGTCACCTAGGAAGGCATCCTCTAGATTTCAAAATTCACAATCATTACTTTAAAAGTTATGCCATGATCTGCCCCTTGTCTATTTTCACAACATCATTTAATATAATTTAAAGAATTAAAGTCTAATTAAAAATAACTCTTTGATTTAGTAGTATACATTTCTTCAAACATGTCAAATATACAAAGTGGCCGGCCATTGTGATACATCGTTTCAACTTCCAACTCTGTTATGCTCACTGCATAAAGTGCAACTGGGGAAGACCCCACTCCACCAGTCAGCTACATCATTTTCTGAGACAATGGTCATTTTTATACACTTGGGCAGGCATTCTTTTGGAAATGAGCAAGCACACATGAATGGTGGGCCAACCTCTGATTATGCTGGACTAATTAGGTGAAGAGTCTCATTATGCCTCCTTGGACATCTCATCTACTTGGACTTTTAATTTTAGCACTTTGATGCTTGTTTTCTAATTATGTTGTAATCATCTACCATCTGCTTCAAGATTGCCTATGGTACTTATTGTAAAATGCATTACTTGAGGCATGCAGTCACAAAAATTCTTACTTAGTAGGTTTGGGTGTGGTGGAAGCTGCATTTTAACAAGTTGTCCAGGAGTTTAGATGCACTAAAGTGTTAGAATCCTTAACAAAGAGGAAACCATCTTCCCAGGGGCACTCACAGCTCAAGATTGTAACTGTAATGCACAGGAATCCAGAGGCCCTTCATTTCAACTGAGCTAGTGAGAGTTGCACTTGCTACATTCTGTGTTACTTAGGGCTGTTAGTAGGTAAGAGCAGGTTATGTAGAAACATGTCTAGCTTTTAGAACCCAAAGTGAGTATTTGTCTATAATTGTATATTTTGACACAACATTGTTCCTCTGTGCCAGAAGAGTAGGAGAACAGTGACCGTCTCTCAGCTCGTCCTAGAAAAATGGAGGACTGGAGAATCATAAAGTCTCTAATTTTAAAAGGAACTCTGAGATAATGATATGATACTTAAAAATGCTTACTTTATGCAATAATTTATTCTTCCATAAGCCCCTTGACAGCATCGTCATTATTATATACTCATTTTATAGATTAAAAAAATGAAACACAAAAGATTACGTAAATTTACCAAATTTAAATAATCATAATTGGTGGATGTTGGGAATTCAGAGCTCAAACTGTTAACTGCTACAATTTCTCATTGTATCGTCTATTATGTCAGGGGGTGTTTTATTAAATGCAGGACCCTCTCGAGACTTCTCTGCTTTAGAAAGTCAACTTTGGTGGTGCATTCTAGATGAAGTCTTTCAACAGGACATGTTTCACCCATACAACAGATAGTGTTTCTAGAACAAGCAAGTTATTGACTTGAAACGAGATTAACAATTTTAGATTGGATTCAAAGTCTTATTGATCTACAGAATAGAGAGCTTAAAATTAACATTAAAAATTTGATTCTATCAGAATTAAACCTGAGAGATAATTTAGCTGTAAATATGGTGGTATGCATTCACAGAAATAACCTTAGAGAGAACTTGGGCTAATTTGCCAAATGCCAAATCTGATGGGGGAATTACCTAGGAATTTAGTCCAAATATGAACAAATTTTGAATGAAGACAATCTGTGAGCCAACGAATTAAAACTGGGTCATAAGTTATATGTATCATACCACTTAAGGCCATAAGCAGAAATGCATTTTATAAAGTATTTTACTTCAACAGGATGATAAAAGGAGACAGTGGGAGTTTTGGTCTAAAATAATCAGAGAAGGAGTATGGTGAGAAGAAGAAGATATCTATAAAGTCTCTCTGAAATAATGAATTTTGAAATCTACTCATGCTGTTTGGCTATCCTACCAAAAGAGATAGCCTCCTGTTACAAACTGTAGACTTGTAGTCCACCAATCCTAAAAAGATAAGGTTGAAATACTCAAGATAATTTAATAAAAATCAAACTGTAAATGTTAAACAACACACATATGACGTACATCTGATGCTGCACCTGCAATCTGTGCACCTGTGTCTGCAATATCCACAAAAATCTTTCAAATCAAAGTATTTTATTCTGAAGATCAACTTAAGTGAAAAAAAAATTTTGCTATAGTTGTGAATTACAAAGATTTGAATTGCAACCTATAAAGACTAATTTTCTGGGCTCTAATTTTTTGAGAACACAATCAACTAAATCTAATTGGCATAATTATCCTTTCACAGGCAGCTTTAAATTGTTTATTTGGATCATACATAAAATGAGCAAGGGAAAGAGGAAAGAGCAATTAATTTCATGAGTCCAGATTTGGGGCTTTATGAAGCTGCACTGAGGCTACTTAAGGATTATGCTTCTAAACTGAAGCATACCCACAAACTAGAATTTAAGTCCAGGGATAAAATTAATTATCCTACACTTTTATATGACATTAATCTGTATTTTCCTACTTGATAAAGCATTGAAAGTCTTTGGCTAACTTTAAACTGAGTCTCATACAGAGGTTTTGAGAGCAATGTCTTTTATGGACAAACAAAACTAAAGATGAAGCAGGAGACTATTAGACTACTATCCTTTTTACAAAGAAAATTTTGTCACATCTGCTCCAAATTCTGATGCCATAGTGCATAAATATAATTTCTACTTTATTCTCAGTCCATTAATGAACCTCTTGACATCAGTAATGAACGAAAACACAAGACTGAACCAATATCCATGTGGAATGAATAATAACTATTTCTGAACAACTTCGTCCCAAAATATGATACAATGCCAGAAATTGCTTCTTCTTGCTTTGTTGTTTGTTTGTCTTTGGAAAGAACAATTTAAAAAATAATCCTAGAGGGAGCTTTAATTCAATATATTCTATAGACTACAATGACCATAACATATCCCACAGTGGCAGTTATTTTTTCTTTTTTCTTTAGTTTCTCCTACTTTGTTCTGTGATGGGAAAACTAGAATTAAGTGTATCAAGATGTTTCCTTGCCTTCTAGCTTCTGGTTGGGGTATGACACTGGTACCCATTGTAGAAAATTAGAGGGTGACAGGAGAATGAAGCTGAAGTATTTATTGATCTCCAGGATCAGTTTCCGCTGGGTCACTCTGGGTTAATTAGATCTCTCTACAAAACATCAGAAATCTTCTTAGGTGGTGCTCTTCTACCAGCTTCCTCTCCAACTCCTTTATTACTTATGGCTTCTTCCATTTGTACCTTTTGGTTTAGGTATAGCAACTTCTCCCAGCTGTTGTTTTCCCCATTCCTTATACTTTTGCCTAAACTCCATAAATAGTATCTTTAATAATATCTCATAAACCATCCAATTTGTAATACTGTATTTTGTTCCAATGGACTGGTTGAAAAGCAGTTAAAGGAAAAATTAGTGAACTAGAATACAGATTCGAAGAAAATGCACAGAGTACGGCATGTTCTATGAAGATGAAGATAATTGTAAGAAACAGAGGTCAGATGTCATGATGTATCATCAGAGAATGTTAACATATATCCAGCTGAGCTCCAGAAGAACAAAGTAGAATGTTAAGAGCCTATAAGTAAACAAATCTCAGATAAGGACTTTACATCACTGATGAAAACACAGAAATATAAAACAAAGTTAATGAAACAAAATCCACATATATTGTTCAACTAACAATACAAAGATAAATACCCTAAGGAAACATATTTATCTTTGTAATGCAAAAGTAAAGATCTGAGGGGTGGATAAAGAAAATGTGATATATGCTCTTTGCAGCAACATGAGTGGAACTGGAAGTCATTGTGTTAAATAAAATGAACCAGGAACAGAATGACAAATATTTTCAATGCATGTTCTCACCCATATGTGGGAGCTAAAAAAATTGATTGGATGAAGGCAGAGAGTAGAATGATACCAGAGGCTGAGAAGGTGTATAAGTGCAGGTAGCAATAGAGGTTGGTTAATGGCTACCAACAAACAACATATAATTTGATGGAAGAAATAAGTTTTAATTTTCAATAGCAGAGTAGGGTGACTACGATAGTGATATATCATATATTTCAAAATAGAGTACTTGAAGTGTTTCTAATTTATAGAAATAAGTATTCAAAGTGGTGGATATCTTAAAATATCCTAACCTGATTATTGCCATTCTATGTATATAATGAAAAACCACATACATCTTATGAAAAGGTACAAATTTTATGTGTCGATAAAAATATCCTAGAGGAAAAATTCAGAGAGGAAAATCTAGATTACCCTCAATGACTGATAGTTGATGTATGAATCCCAAGAATGAAAGGTAGAATGAAATGGGGTAATCGTTTTAGAGGGCAAAGATTAAGTTATATGTCAACCAATATATATTCAAAGACACGGCCTTTCAACAGCAAGAGAGGAATAAGAACAATCTGAGAGAGAGTTCACTTCCAGGTGATTCTCACTTAAGGAATTTATAAAAAATGTCATTTCAGAGGATGAAAATTATTGTCCACGGGAGATATGAAATGCAAGAGGCAATGTGGAACATTTATTTGTATCATGTAGTCAAATTTAAAACAAGTTGCTGGGACTTTGGTAATAACATCTAATTTTGAAGATTAGAGAAAATGATTGCTAAAGTCAACATTATGGTGATTTTTAAAATAATGTAGGGTTTGCAGAAAGTCATATTATAATTTTACCTAAGAAAATGGTTATAAAGAGCTATATCACTGTAATAAGTTTCCTTGCAGGGTAAGCATATTGGTTTTGTTTCAATTTATTTTATTTTTAATTTGTCTTATAATTTATTTTCAACATAACTTTTCTTAATATATTCATATTTTAGTAGCTCTAATGAGATTTTTCAATCCTAGATTTTACCCAAGAAGTAGTTTTATGACATAAATCTTGAAATTTTATGTGTGGAATACATTCAAAATCATTGAAAAAAATAACTAAATTGTATTTTTTAATGGTAAAGTTATATTTTTTCACCCCCAAATTTAAAATGTAATCACTTATGAGAGGGATTTTAGAGCTGCTTGGGAGAGGGCACAATTGTTTTTGTTCTAATTTTGCATTCAAACATGTTTATGTGAGTTGGCCATTCACCCTTCCCTTAACCATCGTGTACAGATGGTTTTGTTTTATCCCTGGTTATTTTTTGCTGTTTCACACGATTATATTATCTGTTTCATTCTCTAATGCATTTGAATTCTTTACTACTGAGTTACAAGATGGCAACTAGCTGAAATACACATATTCCAGATTTTAAAATGCCAACAATTCCATAAATGTGTATGCCAAGTAATATTCACAACTAAAACTTCTTTAAAGCATAGATTTTCCATTTTTTGATGTACAATCGTGGAATAATTATTTAATCCATCCAGATCTGCTTCCTATCTGCAAGTGAAAGTTAATAATTTCCCTGTCTATTTCAAATTTTCTGTGTCCATCTCTGTTATAAACCTCCCCCCCCCCACCAAAATGAAACAAAGCCCATCTCTCTATACCAACTATCTAAGAGAGACTAGGTCATCATATTCACATCCACCCTTGTTTTCTCTTTTCTTTTTTAAATTATCCTTTTATTTTTTATAGAGACAGGATCTCACTTTGCTTGTCTTGAATTCCCAGTCTCAAACAATCCTCTGGCCTGACCTCTACAGGTCTAAGCTACCACGCCAGGCTTTGCCTTCCCTTTCCCAAAACTGTGAAGAATATCAGTATGATCCAAACCAAGAACTATTTTGTTATGAGGTTGGAAAATGAAGTTCACAAATGCATCCTAGAAAAAGTGCTACCTATATACCTCATTGTTGAAAATCACTGCAGTCACCTTTAAAGTACTCTCCTTGGCTCTCTGGTGACCGTAGTGATATTCAGCAATGAGATATGTAGCATTTTTCTAGGACAATTTTGTGAACTTACATTTTTCAACACAATATTCTACTTTTTTTCCTTAACTAATGAAAATTCACCTAGGCTCTTCAAAATACCTTTCTAGATAATATAACCTGGTTCAAATGCTTTTCAGATCGTTTCTTTCTCCCCTTAAGGGCAGAGTCCAAACCCACAGCACTTTTGAAACCCTTAGTTACCATCTATTGCTACATTCTCCATTTACCATGGAGGGAAGGTGCTTTGGGCAATATAGAAGTCACAGAAAAGAATATATAAAATAATAATCTTCCTATGTCTCTGGATATGATAATACAACCTAATTGCCAATAACCTATATAAGAGACATAACATCTAAAATAGTTTACATGTGTTTATGTACCAAGTACAAGCTATTTATTCAAGAGATCAAAAATTTTCCGTAATAGTTATCATAGAGAGTGCTTTCTATTCGATGACTGCAGATAAATGTAATCTACTTACTGTCTCTGGTGGTTGCTTCATTTCAATTAATTAAATTATTGAACATGCTGCTGAAAATTAATTCCCCAATAGTAACTATACAGTTTTCAATCTGGTGGACCTGGAATAGTGATAATAAATCCAAGCTCCTAGGAATGTGACTAGGGGTAAAATCATTTTTTAAAAATTGCTTCCCTATAGAGAAGTAAACCAATCAAGACAGTGGCTATGTGGAGAAAGCATTTATTTGGGGGTAAGAGAATTGTCAACATTGTTTCTTGGTCAAGTATACTTTTGGTGAATATAGTTTTAAAGATTCTTACAACAAAATACAGTTCCATTTGCACCTATATGGAAGAACGTAGTTAAATTTTGACGCCCTTGAACTAAGTAAGAAAAACAAGTATAGGAATAAAGACCACAAGATTATACAGATTTGCAGAGGGAAATTCTGCTTCAGATTCTCATGGGAAGCTTTCTGTTGTCAGTTGCAGCTCTTGGGGGAAGAATTTAATTATTTGCATGACAGAAAGTCTTTGTTTAGATAAATAAATAACTGAATTGTATTAGAGATAAAGGATTTCTCTGAAATAGAAGTTATAATAAAGTTACTATATACATCCCACTAGCTCTTAAAATGAAAATTCAGAAAATTAATCCTGGGGGATGGTATGCAATCAAAGATAGCCAGCCAACAATCAATAAATGACAATCGGAATATCTACTATTTGTTAAGGGTTCTATTATGTTCTGCTATTATTGTGAAACAGAATTTGTTTCTACATTTAATTTCTGTCATATTGTCAGTTTTGTTGAATAGCACTACAAACTGATTCAAAAAAAAATCTTGAAAAAATTCTACGAACAAGAATTTTTTAAACTTGAGAAAAAGTATCTTAATGCTAAGAGACAACATAGTGGAGTAGAAAGAACACAGGGGTTACATGCCAGAGAAATTGTACCTGGAATTCTAGCTTCTATAGCCGCCTCTATATTCTCTGAATATCCAGTCACTTGTGTATAAAAGTGGAAATAATAGAAAATAATGTGCATGTTATCCCAGTAAGGAACTAGTTATTATATTATATTCAAATATGTATATAGCTATCTCATATGGTAAATGATTAACATGTCAACATTATCATGTCTCTCTCTCTTTCTGCACTTGGTATCATACCCTAGAAGACATCCCCACTTACCGGAGTTGTCTATTGCTCTGCCTCAGGACAGCCAGCTTTGTGTCATCCATTGTGCTTTCTGCTTCTTCCTCCTCAGTCCTGTCTTCTGGACTCTACAGTCTTGTACCAACCAGGTGTTTTCTTACTTTCTTTTTATTGATGCACTCATTTCTCTAAGACCTACTCTGCCCCCTTTTCCTACCATCCAATAATAACTTTATTTATTATTTATTTTTTTTTAGAGACAGAGTCTCACTTTGTCCCCCTCAATAGAGTGCTGTGGTGTCACAGCTCACAGCAATCTCCAGCTCTTGAGCTTAGGTGATTCTCTTGCCTCAGCCTCCAGAATAGCTGGGACTACAGGTGCCCACCACAACACCTGGCTATTTTTTTGTTGCAGTTTGGCCGGGGCTGGGTTTGAACCCACCACTCTCAGTATATGGGGCTGGCACCCTACTCAGTGAGCCACAGGCAGCACCCCAATAGTAACTTTAAAAAAGTATTTTCCTAGAGTAGTTTTCAACTCAGTGTTACTATTCCATTTATTTTTTTAAAATTAGAGTTACTAAGTCTCATTAAGCCAAGACACGTGTAAGGCGAATGAATGGGAAAGATTAAGACAGTACAAGAATGAATAAAGAAAAAGCTGGAGAGTGTATTGCTTTGAAGGCCATGTGGTGAAAACGTGTTAAGGAGGCGGAGTGATGAGCTACATTAATACTGATAAGCAAATAAGATCAAGACACGGAACTGATCGTTGAGTCTAAAAACATCTAGGAGAAAAGTTAGGAGAAATCCAGAAGGTCTGTAAGATGTTAGTAGTGATATAATTAATAGGAAAAATCTAGGATGCATGAGAGAGGAGAATTGCTAAATCACCAGTTGAGAATGGATAGACTGGCCTTAGATAAGAACACAGATATTTCATCCACATGTCTCTGAGCACAGGGCTATGCAGGTGGATAGAAATTTTGAGTTTTGCTCATAAGAAACATTTCTCAGTAAATGCAACAACCACAATTTTGGTCACCAGCAACAAAATAAAACTATTGTGCCACTCCACTAAAATGTGACTGGTTGAATTTGCCAGACTATGACTCAGATATAAGTCCATTTTTTATTCTAAAATATTTCCTCACTGACAAAGAATATGCATATTTATGTAGAATCTATCTATAACAAACATGTGTCTTTGGAAGGATAGCAACTGAATCTAGAAATACACAACCCTTGTTCTCAAGAAAGTGAAACAAAATATCGTTTTATTTTATTTTATATTTTATTTGTTTTTTCAGTCATGATTTCAAGATTGGATGAAGGTAAATGAAAATCCACCAGACCTAAAACTGAAGTTTCTTTTCATATTAATTTTCAAAATGTTAAGAGATTATTTTTAGTATTATTAATTCCATTATCTGGCATCTCTGTAAATTCATGTCAAAAATGATCGTATCACACATATTTTTAAAATAGCAACATTAAGCTGGATTCATAACATATTTCTATTAGATTAAAGTGTAATAGCTTAATGACTTATCAATTCACTTTATATTTTCATTAAGTTGCGTTTGTAACTAACCAGTTGTCAACAGGCCTAAGATAGATTTTTAGTACAAACCTCTTTGTTGATTCATGTAAGGAAATAGCTAAAATAAGATTATATAAATAAGAGAAGGAATGGGCAGCTATTCAAGATTTCAAGACAACTCCAAGGAACAGATTCTTTTAGGTAAGTAAAGCATACCTTAAATCTTTTTATCTAAAATGTCAATATTCTTTTTTTTTTTAAATGTCAATATTCTTATTTTTTATCAATTCAAATCTAGCACCATTTGAATAGATAGGCCATAAAAAAGATAGATAGGCCATTTGCTAAAATAGATAGAAAATATTTATTTTGAAACCAATTATGTGGATATTAATTAGAAACACAATTGTTGTAACTTAAATTTACAGGAAAAGTAAACATACTACTTTCTTATTGAAAAGTTGTAAAATGAATTAGAACTTTATTATCATTCCTCTTTATATTTTAAAATTTAATCATTTTTAATTAAAAGGAAAGGATGACAAGAAAGAAACAGAGAACAAAGAAAGTACATCATAGAAAATGCATTGGTTTTAGTATTTGGTTCATTAAAGTCTCTTCCAGGTGAACTGAGTCTCCATTAATTAACTGTGTAAAATATAAAATACAGGCCTTAGATCCCACCACTTTTGAGGGATTTGGTTAGTTTTCAGCCACAGAAAGCAAAATCTTCCCTCACAAGTGAACCGCACTGGGCAGATGAGTTTGTTATTGTGTGTGATATCAGCGCTAAGTCTTTGTTTACTTTTGCAAAAGCACTGACCTATGGAGTTAGGGAGCCACAAACTAGTCGTTGCAAAAGGTAAGGTCTTCCTCAGTCCCTTCTCCTTTCCTTTTAGTAAATCATCATAGAGCTGTAAGCATCATTAGGGAGAATTTAATATAGCTTTCCAATTACAAAATTTAACAGCCCTGAACAATTCACCTTCCCATTCCACAGGAGTTACACATGTAGTAAAAGGAATAAGATGAGAATACTTTATATCCTGGCTGACATAAACAGTTAGTTGCCCTGAGTAAATGGCTATTTTACAAGACAGCTTCTATTGTTAACATGACACTCACTTGCAAAATAATGGTCCTCTGTATACAAGATAGCTCACTTTCCAACCTTTCCTTTTCATTCTCACAAAATGTTAAGGATACTAAATAAATCCAGATTTATTACATTTGGCATCCTGTGAAATCCAATTCGTAGTCATTGGGTTGTTCACGCTATCAAAGCAAAATAGACCAAATAATCAAACTGTTTACAAATTCTAAGTACGAGAATACATTTTTCTCCATTTCACCCCCTAAAATAAAGAACCAATCAACAATATCCTATTTTTAATTGTCTTGACACGGGAACTATAATATGAAGGAAGATGTGATTGTACCGTAAGCATTGTTACATTAACAGACAAAGTTTAAGCATCTGAATTTTCTATTTAATTTTTCCCTATTTTTTGTTTTAACATTTAAAATTTAATATTTTAATATTTTTCATTTATAGTACTTTTATTCAACATATGGATGTAAAGGATTTCTTTGTACTTTTCACCAGTTTTGCCTTTAGAGTTTAAAATAGCATTCTAATCTGTTATGTAAAAGAGAACAGTATTATTACTAAACATTGGTATATATACTTTTATATCTATTTTAAGTGTCTATTATCAAGAAACCATAAAATAATTGATAAAGAATATTTCCCTAGAGTCAGTCATGTACATTCTTATTCATATTTAATTTGCTTTAGGAATCCACTTTAATCTCTAAAGCTTTTTTTTTTTTTTTTGCAGTTTTTGGCCAGGGCTGGGTTTGAACCTGCCACCTCCGGCATATGGAGCTGGCACCCTTTTCCTTTGAGCCACAGGCACTGCCCTAAAGTTTTTTATTTTTTTTTAACACTTAAACTGATGCAAGTTAGGAGAAAAGGATGTGATTTTACTGAGGTATCTTATAGCTCTGTTTTTTTTATAATACTTATATTTTATAAATTCATTTTTTAAGCATTAAATATCTTATGTTGTTGTTGCTCTTGAGACAGAGTTTCACTTTGTCACCCTCAGTAGAGTGTCATGGCGTCCTAGTTCACAAACTCGCTCAAGGGATCCTCTTGCCTAGCCTCCCAAGTAGCTGGGATTACAGATGCCTGCCACAACACCTGGCTATTTTGGGGGACAGAATCTGGCTATTGCTCAGGCTGGTCTCCCACTCCTGAGCTTAAGCAATCTACCCTCTTGGGCCTCCCAGAGTGTTAGGATTACAGGTAGGAGCCACTGCTCCCAATTCAATACCTTATGTTTAAGTATCATGATGGAGGTAAAGACCAAGAATAAATTCTTTTGGTATTTCTCCAAATAAAAATAATCACTTAAGAATACTTAAAGACATACTAAAAATATAAAAAGCCTACAGTTTACATTATCAGGAAATCTTCTTAATTGATTGACTAAATAGTTTTTTAGAATATTTGCAGTTCTCAATCTGTAGAAAGACTCAGAGAGAAAATCATAGCAGTTTTATAAAATTGCATCAAATATTTAAGACTTACTCTTCGAAATACTTTCATTTATCCATTGTAATATTAATGTAATGTGAACTAGACTAAAAAAAGACATTACTGATACCCCAGAAAGTCTCCCCACAAACAGTGCTTTTTCTCTCAATGCTTACTTACACCACCATGTGGGTGAAACCCAATGTATGATCAAATCTGGAGCCAATAAGAGCTCAAGACTATCTGTGTTTGCTCTTTTCTCTCTAGGGTAGATACCTTGGCAAAGTTCCATACTACTTAAAGCTAAGTCATTTTACTATGCTTTTCAAACCAAACTCTATTTTTGTATTGTTTCAGTATAACTAAGAAGAATATATTGATATTTTCAAAAGATATTTTACATTAAAAAACATTTTTTTTTTTTTTGAGACAGAGTCTCACTATGTTGATCTCAGTAGAGTGCTGTAGCATCACAGCTGACAGCAACCTCAAACTCTTGGGCTTAAGCAATTCTCTTGCTTCAGCCTCCCACGTAGCTGGGATTACAGGCACCTGTCACAATGCCCGGCTAATTTTTCTGTTGCAGTTGCCATTGTTGCTTAGCTGGCCTGGGCTAGGTTTGAACCCATCAGCCTCAGTGTATGTGGCTGGTGCTGTAACCACTGTGCTATAGGCACTGAGCCATAAGAAACATTTTTTAAAAAGGAAAAGCTTATAAGGGTGCATAATTTCTGTACTCGATCTTAGCCAAAAGGTTGAGAAGTGATTCGATTGAATGCTTTCTGTAGAGCTTGTTATAATATATCTTAGCTAAGTAAAAACAGTAATGAGTATCAAATAATATTTTTGCTTAGGAAATTTTTCCAAATAGACTGTTCAATTACAATGACTGTATAAGTAAAGAGACATTTGTTAGTATTTCCTTGTTATTGAAAAGGAACATGGAATATAATACATAGCATCTTTCATTGGACTGTGCTATGTATTTTTATATGCATTATTTCATTTAATCTCTCTGGGAAGTTTATGTGATATTGACACAGGGTTCCCCACTCAGGGCTGGACAGGGACCTCCCATTTTCTTGGCCTCAGTGGATTCAGTAATCAGTTTCATCACAAGTGCCATCTCTAGGCACAAAAAAGCCAGTAAAACCCAGCCTGACCAGGCTCCCATCTGGACTACCTCTCCTGGAGCTGAATACACCCTAAACAGACTGCATTCCTACACAAGGACGGTCTTAAAATTAACTCTGCTCCCATCCCCCTGGCACCAGGAGGGTGGTGACACTCCATCTCCCCCAAACCTCCGTTCCCTCCAGCTAACAAAAGCAGTAGAACCCCCGCCACCCCACCCCCCAGACCTAGATGGGCTCCCTGCTTGGAAATCCCTCCTTTGGCTTGCTGAAGGCTCTGACTCTCTTCTCCCCACCTACGTATCTATCAATAAAATCTGTTCTTTCACTTTTTGATGCGGTCCATGGATTTATTCTTCCAATTTCCAATACCAGGGACCCAGCAGAGATAGATTATGGCTACCATGTAGCCATTTTTACCATTTTTACATAAAAGGAAATGTGTTAATGAAACTGAAAGTGGGGGAGGTAATAACCGTACCTGGTTAGTAAACACAGCCAGGACTCAGTAAGTCCATCTTAAATACTATGCTTTAAGAGAGCAGCATTGCTTGTTTGTCACTACATTCTATCTAAAGATTTTTTTATAAGCAAATAATGTGGCTATGTGACACTCTATACAAAAATGACCATGAATAACACACTGAATGCTTTCCTTTTTATTTATAATCCTTCATATATAAATCTACCTATTTTAAAAACTATTGTTAAAACAATATTGCCAAAAATTGTCAATCTGTATTTCAGAGCTGTGGGATTAGCTTTTGCTTGGCACTAAGCAATATCTCTGTCCTGTGTGAGTGACTGGCTGGGTAAAAGGGCAAAAGTTGTCAGTAGATGACCAATGCCAGTACTGTTAACATCTGCCATAGAGGAGTCTCTTAAGGTAGAATGATATTTATTAGAATTGTCAAAGACATACTGACAAACTTCAAACTCATAGAAAAGAGATAATCCCATGGATCTAAATCAATGTCCAAATTAATCAAAAATGTATTTGGAAAGAGAAGGAAATTCATGTAGTGATCCTAAGAGATTTATCACATTAAAAAGTTTCAAGAAGTCACATGATAATTAAAATAATGATTTATATGCAGTTTTTGAAAAAATAGTTCTCTTGCTGATATGAAAAGATTATGAACCACACTGTGTTTTTAAGTGCATACTTTGCCTTTTTGGTTGGTTGTATCCTACTCACTGTGTTTCAAACATAATATTTCATTTATTGCACAAAATTGTACTCATTATCACCTATGGGTGGTTAGCTATTCTGTTTACCTCGGCAAATAAACTGTGCTTATGTAATTTTATTGAACCACCATTCCATTGTCTGCACTTTATCTTTCTTTTATATAATTCTACTGAATGAAATGTATAGTTGTATTCATTCAGTTAATGTATTATAGAACTTTATTTATTAATTAATAGAATTTACTATTTAATTAGAAATGCATGAATTTATTTAAAAATATTTTTATAATAAATTGGTGAATTAAAAGATATGCATATATTATATACATTTTGTAATTTCACTTAGGCCTTTAGCAATTACATTCCTTGCCCCAAAAGTACATATTTCATAGTGAGTTTAATGATGAAAAAGTCTGCCTTTTGTTGTCGAGTGCTATGTTAACAACAGCCATTTTCACAGACACATTAACTCACACAGCTTAGATCTTTTTTAGATCCTCAGATTAATCTATTTTAGTTTACTTAGTAATCCATAGAACATAGGAAAGAAAAAAAGTAAAAACTGGTTGCTAAATGTGTAACTTTGAAGGCTTTTTTCCCCTGAAAAGTGTATTTTTGTATTAGATACATACACTTTGGTTTCTTTCAGGGTACTTCCATTACTATTTTCTTCCAAAGACTGTAGTCTGCACTCCAGACTTCAGTACCACAACTATTGCCCTAGGGGAGCTTTGCCACAAGATGCCTTTCAAGTTGAGACTCAAGATCTCACTATGGTCAAATCATTGATAATTAAGCTTAGGTGTCAGACAAGTTAAGTCACTCATCATGTGTCACAAAGCAACATTTTGGTAATGTCACTGACCTGGTCTACATATTGAAATTGCACACAAACTTTCTGGCTACCCTGTAGCTTTGCCATTTCTTAGAAGTTGGTCCTTCATAACATACTAAAGTAGTGAAAAACAGAAATATGTGGTCGTAAACAAAATAGGTTTAGAATGTTTATGAAGACAGAGGGAGTTAGAAGTGATACACTAATAATAGACTGGTTCCAAGAATCCACTATCTGACTATGTTCCCTTGGAGAATTCTTGGAATTTCCTTCACTCAGGAAGTTAGGAATGCACAGTGAGTGGGCACAGGTGATCAGCTCTGTTTTACATCCAAGGTTGCTGCCATTGAACTGTCCTGCCTAATGTCAATGCATGTGAATGAAACCTGACACAGTAGAATCTGGATGCCAGAATTTATCCTGCTGCCCACTGTCCATCCACTCAGCCCCCAAAGAAATAGTGCCATACCCAGAAGAGAGGCTCCATTTCTGAAACTGGCTGGTTAGGTACCCAGAAGTGATGTAACTCAATCAGCCACATTGATGGAAAGTCCATACAGCACACATTGCTTCTTTCTGCCCCTCCATGGCCACTGTCACGGCGGGTCCATTACATAATCAGATAGATAGCTAACACAAGAGTCAGGTGGATACCTGCTGGACTGGTATCGTCATCCTGCCGATACAATGGTAAAGTTACTTCTCTTTGGTGGATTCTTTCCGGTAGACAATAATGTGGTACATAAAGATCTTGTACTTAAAGTCCCATACCAACAGTGGGAGGGATAGAGACTGTTCTTGTATGTCCTTGACCCCTTCATTGGTATTCGACTGTTTACTATCCCCTCTGAGAGATCCATTCCTATACCTTTTCTTCAGACTTTCTTGCCACTGGCTGTCTAGTTTTACCTCTTACAGACTTTGGACTAACTGGCAAAACTATTAATTCCTGCATATAAATCATTGTACTTCATGCCATCTGTCTTATCATGCAAGGTGGATAACAAAGTAGACTTCTTGAAGTTCTGCCAAAACTGGGATACCTTCCTTCTCCTAAAGAACTTCTTGATTACCTCTCTGTAGGACTGTAATGAGCTGCAGTCCTCTTCTGGTTGGCACTAATATATCAAGTTTAGTGAGGTAAATTTTCCATCAACTAGGTACATTCATATCCGATGGCCCTGTGAATGAGAAATTAACTTCTAAGGTGTGAAGTTATCCAAGCAAACTTAATGATGTACTTTTCTGGGTCAATTCTTTATAAGGATTTTATTGTTCTTTTATAGTCTAAGTGTTGACTATATATGCGAGAAGTTATACTTAAATATTTTCTTTGTTTTGTTTTGTTATTCTTCTAAGTTGTCTCAGTTTTACAGACTTGGTTTTCATTCTTTAGAATCATTTTTCCAATGAAGAAAGATTCTTTTGAAACAATTCTGTTTTAAAATAACATATTTATCTGTTTTACATGTAAGGACTCTAAGGTTAAAATGATATTCAAATTCTTTAACAGCTTAACCCATGCATATGCATTTGTGATGAATAAGAGCTCCAAATATTTCTGTTAAAGGTACTACTTATGTTTCCATATATTTTAAATTTTTTATTTATTGTACTCCGATGTCTTAGCAAGTTGACCTTGGATAGCATACCTTGTTGGGAACTATGGAACATAGTTAATAAGAGTTTATATTTTAAAAGTGTATTGTGAAGTAACTTTAGGAATAAACTGATGGTTATTTTTCTCAGTAATATTAAAAAATATTGAATTAATTCCACCTTTGATGACATAACAATTTTAAAACAAGTATACATAATTCTGATCCTTTTCCATCAAAAGATTATCTCAACTCCCCTCTGCTTGATTATGGATCAGTCTTAGTGACTATCCTTTGCAAACACAATGAGGTGGAAGTAATGTATGTGACCTATGAAAGCTGGTTAAAAAAGGAGATAGAACTCCCATCTGTTTTTCTGGCCCATGGGATTCTGCACTGGGACCATGAGTCAGTGGGCATAAATCTGGCTGCCCCAAAAGCACCAGGCGAGAGATACCAATGATCACACAACCTCCAGATAAATGAGCAAATCTTCAGGTGATATCAGCCTCCGACCTCTGGGCTACCCCAGCTGATGTCAAGTGGCACAGAGATGAGTTATTCCAACAGAACCCTGCCCCTAACTACAGATTTGTGAGCATAATAAATACTGTTGCTATTCTGGGATTGTTAAATGGCAATAGATAATAAGAAAAGATAATTCATTAAACTCTAAGCACCTCTGCCAAAATGAAATGTTTGGCTTTCTTCCTGTGGAAAAACAGGGTGAGAAAAGGAACCTCTAACCAGATTCAAAATTGTCTGGAACAAGTTGTTCCAGTACCAGTTTTCTAGTGACTATCATTCACTTGTAAATCGACTTGAAAAACCTTAAAAATAATAAATTGCACTTTTCCAAAGCGAGCTGAAAACACATATACCTACAGAGAAACAAATACATCAACATTAAGCTGTAGAACGTTGTAGTTTGAGGATAGCAAGTGTACCTATAAATCTCAGAGCTAGCTAACTTGTATCACTAAGCCGGGAATGGCCTATGCTGCTTCTAGTAAAAAAGATGCTGTCATTCACTTTGGATGAGCTTCAATGAGATAACACATAATGAGGGGCAACAGCTGAGGAAGGGAATGCCAAAGGGGAGGGGTTTTAAAATGGTTTTGATTTAATACAAGGCATGCACTATTAATAAAGAAGTTGAATGATACCTGTATGTTTTATAGGTTTATAAATTGGCTGTAGTAAAATATTTTACATCTTAGATCACTAGGTATTGTTTCAGCTTATTATGGGAGATATCTATCTAGAGTTGACTGAATTGTATTAATCTGAACCTAGTTTAATGATGCCTTAACATTTTTATGGGGGAATTTAATGTTTGCAATATCCATGTTCCTTATTTGAAAGCGTGACTTATAGGTTTCTCATCTTCCTTAAATTATAAAATCCTTCAGCTAATAAAGGAAAATGATTATAGTTTGCAAAAAAGGCAAAGTCATTTAACAATCCATATAACTGTCTATTGTAGGGCTTTGCATAATAATTGTAATTTAGCTATTAGGAATTCTAAAGGCAGTTATCAGTCATACTCTACAATTCTAAGGAATCAGCCAAAGCCCAAATTATTTGAAGTATTTTAAATTCCCAAAGAATAAAGGCACACCATAAATTTGAAATATACTCTATGGTGACAAGATACTATTTCATAAGAAAAGAAAAGGTTCATCATAATTTTCAAATATATAAACCACTAAACTGATTATTTCTCTCCCTTTTAGATATAGATACAACACATGTTTATTTCTAATAATGGAAACACAAATTACTCTAGGGGAGAATTTGTAGGCTATGAAGAAGTATTAGTGTTAATGTGGGATTTTTAGTAATTCCTAAATAACTAAGGCATAAAGAATTAGGGGACAGTAAGTGATGAAATCACTTGACACTACATGAAAGTATAACCATGAGTTACCCGTACTTTTTTTTTTGACTTTTCTATAGCTCTCAGGGTGAATATTTAACAATTAGGCACAACTTATACAAAATTAGATGATTTTTTCAGTTATAGATGAAAGACAATAAAATATTTAGGTTTGCAAAATTTGGGGGTATTTTTACACACAAATTGGGGGTTACATTCTTGGATTAAGTTATGGGTATGAAAGTTTTGAGATGCACAAAAATCAAGAAACATAAAACCCACACAGACAGTAACAAATTAAGCCCTCTAAGTGACACTGATAAGTGGAGCAAGTTGAAACTTGCACAGGTGAATCAGAAAGGACACTGTAGATTGTGTTCTTTGGAAATGAAATAATGGATCATAACACAGTCTGTCTCAAAACTTTTGTAGTGACCCATTCAAACAATTATAAAAACAAAACAAAACAGCTAGTTGACTTTGATCAGAAGATTTTGAGACTTTAAGTCAAAGAAGCTTATATTTCACTCATATTTTTATTCTCTATAATACATAACACATTAATAGTCTAAACACGAAATAGTCTAAAAATTGTTTAATTTGATCTTTCAATACAAATATTTATGTTTAAATAAACATTAAGTTAAATATACTGATTTTCTCAGTAAGACGAACAGGAACATTTAAGTATGTATATATATATATATATAGTCAAATAAAATAGTTGTTAAATATGTGAACTTAATATCTTAGAGAAAAGATATTTTCTACCACAACATATCAGGTGAAGTAAAGACAAAGAAAGAATGGGGATAACAAAGTAAGAGAAGGAAGGAGGATAAAGAAATGTGAGAAATGTTATATTTAAAACAATTAAATTGGAAAAAAAGAGATAAATTCCCAAATGAATCCCTTTAGGAGGGAAAGAAAATGTTGCAATTATAAAATGGAGAGTAATTGATTATATGCAAATAACATGGCAATTGATTTGGAGTTACAAAAAATGAGTATTAGCTCAGTAAGTTAGCATGGCAGTCAAAAGATTGGGCATTCCTGAAAGTAAGGAATATTGGACAGTGAAACGGAACTTAAGATGGCTATTGACTCCCTTTGCTGATAACTTTGTGTAAGTCTGTATTTAGGTGGCAGAGATGGGATATGAAATGCCTCAAAGTTGTTTTCAACTCTTTTTTTTTATTTATTAATAGTTTATTTATCACTCATAATAGCTCAAGAACACAGGTCAGTGACAAATGTTTATGTAACATATTGTTGGAACATTTGTTGTATCACTGGGGGTTGCAGTTTTCTATAAGTTTGCTGTGACTGAACCAAGAAAGAAGGCATATGTTTTCAACTCTTTATCTTACTCTATGATGGTTAATAACATGCAACTACAAACCTATTAGATGAATGAGAAAATGATTTTTGGAAAACTTATTTCTTGTATATTTTTCATGTTTCAAAATAAATATGGGGGGGATCCAAGATGGCTGAATATAGATATTGATTGTCCATAAGGGGAGGGTAGAATATTGGATAGTGGAGAGGGAAAGAGGAACAGCTCAGGTGTGGGTCACAAAGAGGGACCCCAACAAGAAAAATCACAAAGCTGAGAAAGATGAAGATACAGAAAAAAGATGTCATGGAGGATCAGACGCAAGTAAGGAACAGTGGAGTGACCTAGCACATCCCTGGATATTGGGCAGTCTGTGAGAGGCTCCTCCTGGGAGAGTGCCGCCAGAGGCTGGAGTGCCAGCTTTCATATATCCAGATGCTCCATTCCCTGAAACTTTACAATCCACAGCAACCGAGAAACTAGTTTGCACTCAGGCTTACCAGGAGCTATGGCCCCTCCCCCACCTATCACACAGGCAGTGTAGATCTACTAGAAAAGTATGCGAACTGCTGCTTTTTTCTGGCAGGTGCCCAGTGCAAGCTGAGGTCTTCACAGAGATGGGGGCCCATAACTCTGGATGTGAAAGCTTGGTTAACAGGGGTGCACAAATTGGGAACTCTCTGCCCATCAGTGTTTTACGTGGTTGCACGCAGGTGGCTCAGATAACCAAGCTGTTCCTCGTGCCCCCAGACTCAAGACGGGGGAGGGGTAGCTGCGAGCTGGACTTGAGTGGCAAGGAAACTCACTTAGGCATATCCAACGGGAGAGAGAGGTAGGGTGATAAGGTATGGGGATCTGGGAGGACATCCTTCATCCCCTGAGGAGAATCACTATATTGGACAAGGGTGTGGCCTTCAGAGAGGAATAGCCTAGCTCTTGGTTCCATGACAATTGATTGCCTCCTATTTAGATATGCTGGCTGACTGAGCGCTGCAGGTCCCCCCACCCCTATTACAACACGGAGAGAAGTTTGAAGCAAGAAGTTTTGGAGCAACTATCTCTGGAGGGTGCATCCTAGGCCAAGTTTCATACAAATGGTGGGGCCATCACCTCTTGAGATTTGTAATGGATCAGAGGTATCATAACCTAGGAACTCTTCACCAGCTGGTGTTTCCCAGAGATGCATTTTAGTGGACTGGACACTGCCTGTGGGGAGTTTGAGAAAAATATTTGGATGGTAAGGGAACCCGTGTGGAATGCACTGATAGCTGTGTGCTAGGTGGTGCCAAGGAGTGGCAATTTGGGAAAACACACACCCTTTACTACAGGAAAAACACATTATAAGATAAGGGTAGAAATATCTCAGCCTGGGCTCTAGCACTCAAGGGTTTAGGTTCCTTCCCCCTGAACAACCTTCCCAGTGTGAAGAGCTTGTCCTGACCCAAATAGATTGGAAAAGCAACTTCTGAGCCTTACCAAGGCTTTGTGAAGTTTTTCAGATACCCAGAACCTAGTCATGAATTGCTTTGTTCGCTGCTCCCCCACCCCACCACCACAGAAGTAGTAGAGGTCAAGCAACCCTGTGAGAGCTATAGTGTCTCTCCCAGAACTTAAGGCATTCAAATACTCCACCTGGGGACCAGAGCCTGCAACTGGCAAAAAGAACACTTGAGCAACCGGCTATTTCACACAAATACCAACAAATGACAGGGAGAACAATGCTATAGCTCATGATAACATCTTCCAACCCAAGAAAACAGAGCATGGCTGATTATTATACATAAGTACACCCACTATCTCAGAGATTAAGGTGGGGGACCCAACACAATTCTCACTACTGGAAAGAGGAGAAGACAGCAGGTCAGGGGCATCCTGAGAGAATCATTGACTGTGCTTGAACATCCCATAAGCCACCTGGGACCAGTACTCTTCTCTCTGGCCTGGTCAGAGATTAATCTTCAGGGTCCCAGGAACAAGCCAGGCCTAGAACCCACAAGTTTCAGTGCAATGGTCAAAGGAGAAGAAATCAGTGAAAGAATTCTGGAATATGAAAAATCAGAGTGAAAAGATACCCCCCAAAGGAAACAACAGCTCTTTGCTAATGGATACTAACCAAAAAAAAAAAAAAAAAAAAAAAAAACAAAAAACATTAAAATGACAGATAAAGAATTCCAAATATGGATAATAAAGAAGTTCAACGAAATGCAAGAAAAAATGAAAAACCAATACAAAGAAAACACAGACAAAAATACAGGAAATGAATGAAACAGTTACTAAAAACATTGAATTATTAAAAAAAGAATTTATGGAAATGCTAAATTCATCCAATTAAATGCAAAACACAGTGGAAAGTTAAGAATAGACTAGACTAGGCAGAAAGGACAGTCCAGAGCTTGAAACAACACCTTCAAATTAAAGGTCAGTCAAAGATGGAGAACAGAGAAGTAAGAGAAAGAAAAGCCTACAGGAAATTTGTGATTATGTAAAGAGGCCAAAGATAAAAACCATAGGCATCCAGGAGGGTGAAGAAGGAAACAGACAAGGGTTGAAGAACCTATAAAAGGGAATAATGGAAGAAAACTTCCTTGGTCTTGCTAGAAATTTAGATATATAGGTACAAGAAGCTCAATGAACATCTCAGAGATTTATTGCAAAGTGAGAATCACAACATCACATAGTCATTAGACTGGCTAAAGTTAACATAAAAGGAACTCATGCAAGCAATATGGCAGAAACACCACAAAACTATCAAGGGAAAAACCCATCAGGCTAACTGCAGACTTTTTTTTTTTTTTATGACAGAGTCTCACTTTGTCATCCTCAGTAGAGTGCCATGGCGTCATAGCTCATAGCAACCTCAAACTCAAATCCTCAAGGGATTCTCTTACCTCAGTCTCCCAAGTAGCTGGGACTACAGGCACCTGATACAATGCCCGGCTATTTTTTTTTTTTTTTTGAGACAGAGTCTCATTCTTGCTCAGGCTGTTCTCGAACCTGTAAGCTCAAGACAATCCACCTGCCTGGCCTCCCAGAGTGCTAGGATTATAGACGTATAATTGCAGACTTCTTAACAGAGATCTTAAAAGACAGATTGAGATTGGGCTCCATCTTCAGTCTTCTTAAAAACAACAGTGGCCAGCCTCGAATTTTGTATTATGCAAAACAAAGTTTCTTTCTTTCTTTTTTTTTTTTTTTTTCTGCAGTTTTTTGGCCGGGGCTGGGTTTGAACCCACCACCTCCGGCATATGGAGCCAGTGCCTACTCCTTTGAGCCACAGGTACTGCCCCAAAACTAAGTTTCTTAGATTAAGTAGAATAAAGACTTCTTTAGACAAGCAAGCACTGAGGGAATTTGTCAAGAACAAACCTGCCTGGAAGGTAAGAAGCTAAAACTCAAGAGATCATATAAAATAATGGTTGAAGAGGTATGACAAAGCCATAGAGTTATACACAACAGGATGGATAGGAATGCATCCCACTATTCAATTCTTTCAATAACCAGAAACAGCTTGACTCATACTCAAGAGATCTAGACTAGATGAATGGATAAAAAAATGCCTGCAAAGTATCTGCTGTCTGCAGGAAACACATCTAACCCACAGCAACATGTTCAAACAGAAGTTAAAGGGGTGGAAAAAATATTCCACATAAGTGTAAGTCAAAAGAAAGTAGGTGTAGCTATTCTTATACTACATAATTGACTAAATGAGATACTAGGTAGTATGTTGATATTAAATCAACAATAGTAAAGAAAAACAAAGATGACCATTATAATGTTAGAGGGAGCAATTCATCAGGAAGACATAATGATCCTAAATATTTATGCACCTAACATAGATGGGCCTAAATTTATAAAGCAAACCATACTACATCTAAGAAAAGGGACAAACAGCAAGATCGTTATTGCTAGGACCTTTAACACCCCACTTACATAACTGAAAAGATCCCCCAAGTAGAAAATAAATTTAAAAAACTGGACCAAAATTGGCCTCTACATCCAATGGGCCTAAAAGACATTTGTAGAACATTCTATCCCCAAACTACTGAATATACATACTTTACATCAGCACATGGAACATTCTCTAAGATTGATCACATCTTAGGCCACAAAACATGTCTCAACAAATTAAAAGGAAATAGAAATTATGCCATGTATTTTCTCAGACCACAGTGAAATAAAATTGGAAATCAATTCCATTAGAAACATGCAATGGTACATGGTCTTGAAAATTAAACAACATACTGCTAAATGATTATTGGGTCAAGGTGAAAATTAACACAGAAATCACACAATTGTGCAACTAAACAACAAAGGGAACACAAGTTATGAAAATCTTTCAGAAAAAGTAGTCTTAATGAGAGGTCTAATTTGAGTTCTTTGAGGATTCTCAATACTTCCTTCCAAAAAGGTTGTATTAGTTTGCAGTCCCACCTGCAGTATAAAAAGATTCCCTTCTCTCCACATCCACACAGCTTTGAGACACTGTGATGTGGATTGAGTTGGAACACATTTCCTCTTAGTAAAACATTACAAGAATGGAGAAGCAAGAATCTAATGTACTCAATTCTGATATGAAGGCAGTAGATGATCTGATACAAGGTTGGGGGTAGGGGAATGAAGAAGTGGGTAGAAGGGGGAGGGAGATGGGTATTCAGGGTATACGGCACATCTCTTGGGGCAAGACACAATTATAAGAGGGACTTTACCTAACAAATGCAATGGGTATAACCTAATTCTTTGTATTCACAATGAATCTCAAATAATAAAATGGGAACATTTTTAGCCTTAAATGCCTACATCACAAAGACAGAAATTAATGATCTAATGAATAATCAGCAGAAGAAAAGAAATAACCAAAGTCAGAGTAGAACTAAATGAAATTGAAAATAAAATAACTTAGATTAATGAAACAAAAAGTTGGTTCTTTGAAAAGACAAACAAAATTGACAACCTCCTAGCTAGATTAACCAAAAATAAAAAAGGAGGTATACAAAATATCTGTGAATATTATAAAAGTACCTATGCAAATAAACTCAAAAAATATTGAAAAACTGGACAAATATCTAGAAACACACAAGCTTTTAATGCTCAATAAAAAAGAAATAGAACTCCGTAAGAGACCAGTCATGAGCAAAAAAGTTGAAGTAGGAATAAAAAGCTTTCCAACAAGAAATGCCCTGGACTAGATGAAATCACAAATTTTATCAGACCTTCAAAGAAGAATCTGTACTACAGAAATTGTTTTATAACATCAAGAAGGAGGGATGCTCCTGAAATCATTCTATGAAGCCTGTGCCATCTTGATATCTAAGCCAGGAAAGGACATTACAAAAAATAAATAAATATATAAGCTATACCCCTTATAAACATAGATGCAAAGATCCTTGGTAAAATTCTAGCAAACTAAATTCAGCAGTATATCAAAAAGAAAAAAAATAATCCACCACAACAAAGTGGGGTTCATCCTAACAGCTCAAGGATATATTTAACATATATAAATTTATAAATGCAATTCACCACATAAGCAGAAGCACAAATAAAGTTTATATGATCATCTCAGTAGATGGAGAAGACGTATTTGACAAATTCAGCACCCTTTCGTTATTAAACCCTCAACAAATTAGGCATAGAAGAAACATATCTCAAAATTATAAAATCCTTATATGACAAACCCAGAGCCAACATCATACTGAACAGGGAAAAATGGAAAGAATTGCAGCTTAGACTGGAACAAGACAAGGATGCCCACTGTTGCCACTTCTATTCAACACGGTGCTGGTAGTCGTAGTCAAAGCAATCAGGCAAGAGAAGGAAATTAAGGTTATCCAAACACGTAATGAGGAGGTTAAACTTCTAGTCTTTGCTGGTGATATTATCTTCTATCTAGAAAACCATTTCTGAAATTGATAAATTGAGCAAAGTCTTAGGTTGCAAAATCAATGCTGAGACAATTTTTGCGCAAAGACATGGAGTTCAGGCAGGAAGCAATCAAGAAGTTTTAGGGGAAAGAAGATAGCAAAAAATGACTATGCTAAGTGAAATAAGTCTGAACCTTTGGTTCTTGCTTTTAACTTTGTTGGCAGATGTAGAACAGTATGTACATGAGGACTCATCTTCTGCCCTACTAAGGAAACATGTTAATTGATACCCCATGAATTACAAGGTTTTCCATTCTTCCAATTGAAAAAGGCACTATTCCTAAACCTTTGTGAGATCTTCACTGTCCTCCCTCTAATCGTTTTGGGGAACCCTTTTTCTGACCTCAGGTAGTTTCTTTATATTCATGCACCAAATAGAATTCAACTGGACTTTGGGGGGACTCTGAAGTACTCTAGACTTATCTCTCATCAAAACTTTCTCTTTTCTATCTCTACTCTACAAATCCTTACACCTTGGATTTCCTAGTTTCATACTTCCATCTCCTTTATTCAGAAGAAGTGTTGAGTCCTGTTTGAATTTCTCCAGCCTGTACAAGAATATAGAACATTTCTACAGATGATAAACTGGACTAATTATATGGCTTACTTCATTTGGTCTTCTTTCCAGAATCATTGTTCATCATTATTTGTTGTATAATTCCTCACTTAGCACTACCTGACATCTTGTTTATTTTGTTAAATACTTATGCATCTTGTCTGTCTCTTCCCACTAAAATATAAAATCCATGGATTAAAAAGACATCTTTTAATTCTTATCTAATAATATATTCCTTTTTCTAGAATAGTTTTTGGCATACAAAGATACAATTTAAAATTATTTGTTGACAGAAGTGTAAATAAATAAAAATTTATCAAAGTATTTTTTCTATGTGCTCCAGCCTTTCCATTGCAGAGTATTTGAAAGAGTTGAAAACAATCTGTAATATTGTATCATCTATAATTTCCCAGGAAATTGGATTTACCATTAAATAACTTGATGTAATATATACTTATAACATTATCATATATAAAATTATTTTATAATGTCTAATCAAAAAATTAGATTAAAATGCCAAAGGTCAGAAGAAAATGATTTTTCTGAAGTGGTTAAAAGTTTATAAAGCATTCCTACTGTTAAAAAAGGCAGCCTTCTTCATGGCTGAGTAATATTCTGCGATATACATATACCACATTTCATTAATATACTCTTGAATCTATGCACACTTAGTTTGCTTCCATATCTTTGCAATTGTGAATTTTGCTGTGGTAAAAATCAGGGTGCGAGTGTCTTTTTTTTTTTTTTAATAAAATGACTTATTTTCCTTTGGGTAGATACCCAGTGGTGAGATTGCTGGATTGAAAGGTAGGTCTACTTTTAGTTTTTGAGGAATTTCCATGAGTGGAATAAAAAAGTGGTATAAATAAACCATGGGCTACTACTCAGCCATAAAAAAAAATGGCTGAAATATTAATAATATCTTTTGCAGCAATTTGGATGAAACTATATACCATCATCCTTAGTGGAGTATCTCAGGAATGGAAAACAAATCCTACATATTCTCACTTTCACGCGTCAACAAAAAGAAGGGTATATATAGACACAAAGTTAGTGTAATGGACATTGGACACTAAGAAGTAGGAGGAGTGGAAGGGGATGAGGGATTAAAACCTACCTATTGGATACAATATACACTATTTTGGTGATGGGTACACCAAAACCTCTTACTTTAGTATCATAAAATTCATCCATGTAACAAAAAACATTTGTACCCTTTAAATCTATTGAAATTAAAAAAATATAAAGAAGATTTTTTTTGAAGAAACATAGAAACATACCAAGTGGGGGAAACTGACAAGGATATAAAAGAAGAAAGTAATAGAGTTTTAAAAGTAATTATCAGTACATAAAATAAGAGGTTGGATGAAAATGAGGGATCATGTAACATGAATCTATCCTTTTTAATTTAAGTGCACAGCACCTTATGGTTAAGTATAGGCGCTATATATATATATGATATCTAGAACTTATTCATCTTGTATAACTGTAACTTTATATTCATTGAATAATAAGTCCTCATTTACCTCTTCCCTCATCCCTTAGTAAAAATCATTTTATTTTCTTTTCCTATTTTTTGGACTGTTTTGGATTCATCATCTAAGTGGAATTATGTATTATTTATACTTCTGTCATAGATTTATTTCACTCAGCATGTTGTCTTGCAGTTCCATCCATGTTATTGGAAACGAAAAAATTTTCTTTTTTCTCAACTCTGAATAATATTCCATTGTACATATATATACCACAATTCCTGTATCCATCTATCTACTGATGGATATTTGGGTTCATTCCATATGTTGGCTATTTTGAATGATGTTGCAGTAAGTACAGGAGTGCAGATGGCTCTTTGAGATCTTTATTTTAATTCTTTTGGATATATGGCGGCTTTATGGTGAGAGAGAGAGGGAGAGAAAGAAAGTCTTTCTCTATCATCTGGGCTAGAGCGAGAAGGATTCAGACTAGTAATCCTATTCCCGGGCTCAAATAATAATTCTATTCCTGGGCTCAAATAATCTTTTTGCCTCAGCCTCCTGAGTATCTGGGACTACAGGCATGTGCCACCATGCCCAGATAATTTTTCTATTTTTAGTAGAGATGGGGCTTTCACTTTGCTCAGGCTGGTTTTGAACTCCTGATCTCAAGTGATCTTCCTGTTTTGGCCTTCTAGAGTGCTAGGTTTACAGGCATGAACTACCATGCCTGCCCATGTAATAATTATTACATGGTCCATTATTAATTATTGAGAAAATCTCTATACTGTTTTCTGATGGATTGAAGCATTTTACATTCATATAAACAGCGCAAACATTCTAATTTCTCTAAATTCTCACTAATAGTTATCTGTTTTATATAAAAAAATAATAACTATCATAGCAGGTATGAAGTCGCCTCTTAGTTTGATTTGCACGATGATTAGTGATATTAGGCACATTTGAATGTTTTCTTTGGAAAAGTGTCTGTCCAGGTTCTTTGCTTATTTCTTTTTTTTTTAAACAGAGCCTCAAGCTATCCCCCTGGGTAGAGTGCTATGACATCACAGCTCACAGCAACCTCCAACTCCTGGGCTCAAGCGAGTCTCCTGCCTCAGCCTCTCAAGTAGCTGGGACCACAGGTGCCCGCCACAACACCCGGCCATTTTTTTTGGTTGCAGCCATCATTGTTGTTTGGTGGGCCTGGGCTGGGGATTCGAATCCACCACCTTAGGTGTATGTGGCTGGCGCTGAGCCTCTTTGCTTATTTCTAAGGAAATTCATATATATCTATTTTGCTATTTAGTTATAGGAATTCCTTATGTATTGTCCATTATCATGATATTTTGTCCTTCTAATGTCTTTGCCTAATTTTACTATCAGAGTTCCTGGCCTTGTAAAAATGAGTTTGAAATATCTCTTAGTGCTTTAATTTTTTTGAAAGAGTTTGAACATAATTGGCATTATTGTTTCTTCTTTAAATGCTTGATTGAATTCAGTAGTGAAGTTATGAGGTCCTGAAATTTTCTTCTTTGTGAGATTGTTAGCTACTGATTCAATGTCTCTAATTTTTATTAGTATGTTCAGATTTTCTATTTGTCTTTGACTTTTGATAAATTTATTAGGAGATGCCTCAATGTAGACATGCTTGGTCCACCTTATTTGGATTGTATTAAGGCTATGAATGTTTCTCTCCCTTCTCAGAATTATGAAGAAGTCAGATATTATTTATAAAAATAAGCTTTCTGGCCCTTTTCCTTTCACATCTTCTTCTTCTTAGTCTTCATTATTACATATATTGATTTACTTAATGGTGTCTCATAACCCCCATAAATTAATTGTCCTTCCTTCCTTTCTTCCTTCTCTTTCTCTCTTTCTTATCGTTTTAGGTTAATTTGAGGGTACAAAGAATTGGGTTACAATGTTTGCATTGTTAGGTAGAGTCCCTCTAATATTTGTGTCCCTGCCCCAAGACGTGTGTCCTATATCCTATTATTTTTCCTATTAAGTGGGAGCACAGCCCTCCCTCCCCCCCTTTCCCTGCTCTCTTGCTCTTCTGCTCCCACCTTGAATTGATTTGAGTTTTTCTTTAGTTGGGTATATATTAGATCATCTACTGCTTCATAGTGAGTACATTGGATTCTTGCTTCTCCATTCTTATGATACTTTACTAAGAAGAATGTGTCTCAATTCCATCCAGGTTAATATAAAAGATGTAAAGTCTCCATCATTTTAAATGGCTAAATAGTGTTCCATGGTATACATATGCCACAATTTGTTAATCTACAATTAGGTTGTCTTCATTAATTTTGATTCTTTCTCATTTTGTTGTGATTAGTAATGTTAAGTGATCACTCTTTGAATTTTGAGATGGTTGATTGTTGAGCTTGCTGATTGTTTTTCCTGCTTGATTGAGACTATTGCTAAAGCCCTCTATTGGATTTTTAGCTCAGTTATTGTATTCTTCAGCTACCAATTCTTTGTTGGTTATTTTTCTTGGTTTCTATCTATGCTGATATTCTCATTTTTATCTTGTTTTTCTGATTTTTGTTTAGGTATGCATTTATGTTCGCCTGTAGCTCATTTAGCATTATATACCAATTTTGAATTTTTTGTCAGGCAATTCATAGTTTTCCATTTTCTTAGGGTTGGTTACTAGAGATTTATTTTGTTCTTTTGGCAGCATGGTATTTTCCTGCTTTTACACAAAAGTCTTTGTGGCTTTTCATTTTTGTTTCTCCATGTGAAGAAGCAGCCACCTATTTCAGTCTGTAAAGACTGGCTTTGGCAAGGGAAGACTTTCATCAGTCAGCCTTGTTAGAGATTTTGGGAGTTTCTTAAGAATTTTCTTTTCCCCTCCCCTCCCTCTCCCTTTTCCCCATATTCTATTGATCCATTCGTGGGTTGATAGGCACTTGGCTTTCTTCCATGACCTAGCAATTATGAATTGGGCTGCAATAAACATTCTCAAATATCTTTGTTGTAGTGTGATTTTTGGTCTTCTGGATATATACCTAGTAGAGAAATTGTAGGATCAAATGGCAGGTCTATTTTTAGTTCTCTAAGTGTTCTCCAGATGTCCTTCCAAAAGGAACATATTAGTTTGCATTTCCACCAGCAGTGCAGAATCGCTCCCCTTTCTCCACATACATGCCAGCATCTCTGGTTTTGGGATTTTGTGATATGGGCTAATCTTACTGGAGTTAGATGATATCTCAAAGGAGGGGGAGGATGGGTGGAGGGAGGGTGATTGGTGGGACCACGCCTATGGTTCATCTTACAAGGGTATATGTGAATCTTTCTAAATGTAGAATATACATGTCTTAACACAATAACTAAGAAAATGACATGAAGGCTATGTTAACCAGTTTGATGACAATATTTCAGATTGTATATAGAACCAGTACACTGTACCCCATGACTGCATTAATGTACACAGCTATGAGTTAATTAAAAAAAAAAAGAAAAGAAAAAAAGAATTTTCTTTTCATATGAACATGTTCAACTTCTTTCCCTCTCCCATGGTGGGAAAAAAAGGATTTTCCACTTTTCCTTCCTTCCACTGAGCCATGCTGGCATTGAGAGCCAACTTTTCCTTTTTCCTAGATCTGTGTTCTAGAATGCCAGGACATTAGGTGCAAGCTCCATTTTTCTCTGTCCTCCCATGAAGGAAAAGTATCAGAATTGTTTACTTTGTCCCAATCCCAAAGAGGTAGTTTAGCTTTCCAGAACTGCACTGTGTCAAGATTTGTATTGTCTGCCAAGATCTTTACCTTCTGCTATGAATCATTCCTCTGCTGAAGTTAGAACAGAGTGCTGGATACCACTCTGGCTTCTGGAATTCATGTGGATTCTGAGATCCTTGCTAGGTGATAGATGCTGTACTTTCTGCTGAGGGCTTTGTGGTTGGTCTGGTCTGTGTGGAAAGCTACAATCTATACCTAGCCCAGGTCTGTACCAACCATGCCCAAAAACTATGATTAGCATTAGTAGTTGCTTTCTGTTGCCAGCTTTTGTTTAACTATGTGACAGTTAGGGGCATGTGAGTTGCTGAGGTTCTTTCCAGCTGCTAGAATCCCTGCCAGTTGATGGAAGCTGGGCAGCTGCTTGGTGCATTGACTATTTATGGAAGCCAGCAGGATGCTAAGAGCCAGCCACTTTCCCCTCTAGTCTGTTTTAGCTTCCCCCAGGCATTGCAACTATGCAAAATCTTTCAGCACCCTGGAGTATACAATACAGAAATAGATCTCTCTGGTAGCGTCCTCAAAGCCTAATAACTCTGGAGCCTTGCCTCATTTTCTCTTTTCTCTAGGACAAAAATCAAGGAATCAAGATAACTTCTCTTGGTGCCTAACTGTGCTGACTTTGAGAAGGAGGAGTCATAGGCAAAGTCAAAATGCTCTTCCTTCTCATCTCAACATAGTAATTCCTGGTTTTATACTTGCTTTCTGAGGTGTTTAAATTTGTTAGCTAGATTCTGGGGTTCTCAAAAAAGATATGGTTGTTAAATTGGTATTTGTGGGAAGGGACGAGGTCAGGATCTATTTCCATCTGGCTGACTTCACTCCAATATCATATCTCTTGACTATAACTGCGTACCAGCAGTTTTCACTAGAAATGAGAAGAACATGGGATGAGATATCTTGCTCACTTTATCCTTAGTAGTTAGCACAATTCTTGGCATATAGTAGGGTCTCAATACATATTTGTTGAAAAGTTAATAAATAAATAGATATAGCTATCTTTTAGGATTATAGAGATTAGGTGCATGGGCTTCTGGTACAGAGTAGAAGGGGGAACAGCACCTAGAAAGAAATATTTCAAGCCTAGCAAAAAAGTCATCTATGTATATGACAGCATTTGGGTAAAAATGGCCACAATCTGTATATTACAGATTGCCTGTGCCTTGGGTGTTGTAAAAAATATAAAGAAATTCACAAAAGGTTCAGGGGACCTGGTTAGAATTGCCAAATAAATATGTTTAAAATTCTACTCCTAGTGCAGAATGTAGTACATTTATAATTGCTCAATAAATATCTCACTATGCAAATTCCTAATTCCTAATCACATTTTACAAATAAAAGATGTGTGTGCATACATCTGAAGACAACTATGAAGACAAGTTGAGTGAATGTGGTCTGAAAAGATGGGTTCAATAGGAAATAATCTTTAGCAGTGGGAGATCCAAATCAGGTCTTGAATGGGAAACCATCTTTAGCAGTTTGTACAAGTGGCTGTGTCTCTCAACTTGCTAATCTTATTTATTATAATTTTGTTTTTATTTTAAGTATCTGGAAATCACTTATCTTTTTATTTCTGAACATCTAATATAAAAGTCATTTTCCATATTTCTCCTTGAAAATACAATTATAAAAGCATTTCTTGTATATAATTCAATTCATTACATTTCAGTGCTGTTTTCTTGCTTGTACTACAGGAGGTTAATAAACCTCATGAAACGTATCTAGAATACAGGTTGAACGGGTAGCATATTCCAACCTCTAAATGCCTTTCATGTCAGCGTGAGAGATACCATCAGGCATTTGAAAGCTCCGGCCTATTTATAAAGATACCATCAAAACCTGCCTGATGTAGCTGACTTATGAATCAATTATCTGAACTACACCAAGTGATGCATCTATTCTGAATTTTACAGCCATATATTTGAAGCTAAACTACAAACAGATAAACTATTCAACAGCCTATCATGATTCTTATCTTCATGTTTATACCTGTCAAATGTGGAGAAAAAAAATCAAAATCTTACTGATTTTACTGAGAAGAGTCTTTTAAAAAACCACACATGTAAAAATTCTGCCTCTATTGCTCTCTACACATACACACATAAAAACACACACACACGCACATTTTTCAAGTTACTTATGGACCTGAGAGAAAATGAAAACATAGATTAAAAAACAAAAATTAAAATTGAGAACAAAAAAGGAACTACAATTAATTCTCTTATTTCTTAAAGGGCTGAATATATATCATTGTTACCATAAAAGTTATACAGCCATTGAATATGGCGTGGAAATAATCATATCTCATCTCAGATGTTTTTGAAAATAAACCAAACTTCAGAGAGATTCATTCCTTTTATATTTGATTTTATTTTTAAGCTATAGGTCATGAAATACATTCTATTTCAGAATCTGCTCTTTAGTAATGACTATTAATTACTCTAGTTTTATTGCTATGCTTGGCAGTATATAGATTTCAGGGAAGTTTTATTCATGCTAAATAAAGTCATAAGCAACTGATACATGAGGATGACAAAGTATTAATATATAATGAGGAATATAAGTAAAATTTGACTACTTAATGAATTATCTTCACAGTAGTAAAAACTGTGTCAAAGACCAAATTAATACCTGAAGTTTGCTTTTATATATAGAGTTAGAAAAGAAAATTGCCATCTTATTGCTTCATCAAAAAGCAGTGACAACTAAGATAAGTAAAAATAAGATCTATAAGGCCCCCCAAATGCTGAAAAGTGCCCAGGTAATTTAACACAACATAAGCAAGATTTGCGAAGTTGTGTTCCCTATATCAGAATACTCTGAGGGGCAGGTGTAGAGGGAGAGAAATCCTGAGCCACACCCTTAATTTACTAAATTAAGATCCATAAATGTATCCTAAGGTCAGCTTTAAAATAGTTTTAATAATTCTTAGGCTAGCTAAACCTCGACTTTTAGTTAAAGGGAGAGTCAAGGAAATTAGCTGGTGTGATATTCAAGAAACTTATTAAAAAGTAGGACTTAGACATCTGGATAAGTAGTTTGGGATTTATGCTGAAAGTAATGGGCAGCCATTGGGCAGAAGAGTGACGTGCTCACATTGACGTCTTCAAAATGTTATTATACCACAACATAAAGAATGACTGAAAAAAGGTGGAATCAGGGAAACCATCATTAGGAGGTAGTTGCAATGATCTAGTCACAGATGGTAGTGATGTGAACTATTAATAACTAACAGTATTAAAAGTAATGGTTAACATTTACTGAAAAATTATGGGCTGAGAAAAGTGTTTTATAAGCACCTTCTAGCTTAACTTTTGTAACTACCCTATGAGGTAGGGAGGAACTATTATTATGCCATATAGATGAAAAAGAAAACCTCAGCATGATTAAGTACTTTGCATGATTAGTAAATGGTTAAACAAGGATTCAGATCCACATATCTCTGACTCAGCTGCCTGTGTTGTTAACTGCTATGTTACTTTGATTAGACAAATGAAGCATCGGCTACATAGAATGGACAGGAATGATGACAGGTTATATTACAAAAGAGAGTGGGAGGATTGAAGTGATGTCTGGAATTTGAGCTGAATTATGATGCTTTTCACTAACATGCCTGAATGTAATAGGAGGACATTAGTAAGAAAGACACTATTTTCAGTTTTGGATATCAAGTTCAAGAGGCCTCTGTGAAACATTCATGTTGGTAGATGAATATGACATTATACAGTTGAAGGTACAACTGTGAGCAAGATTATAGTTTAGGAGACAGATACAAATAGAAGAATGTGAACATCTCAGGAATGAGGATGACATCAGCAAGATTGTGAAACAGGAGGTCCCAGGCTTCACGCCTCTCTTAAGGAAATTCAACTAGCAAGTATCCATAGATGAGAATACCTTCATGGAGGCTCCAAAACTTGTGAAACTTGTGGACCACACAGAGCCAAACAAAAATTGCATTGGAAGGATAACAGGAATGATATGACATAGACCAAATTATCACTCCCTCAATTTGGCATAGTGCTACAGGGAAGATCTTTCTGGGCCACTGGCTTCTAGAATGAGAAAAGAAAACTAGAGACAGATATCCGATTTCTCTAGCATTCTGAGTTACTTCCTAGGAAACCTACTCTTTATGGAGAACACTGGAGTTAACAGCATAGCTAGACTACCTTAGGCCAGGTGGAAATAAAGAATGAATGCAGATCTTGGTTGCTGCTCTGTGTATCTGCTAACTATGCCCAGTTAGAGGTATCTGCCTGCTCTCAGAGGTGCAGTGGGAAACTCAACCTAGTTTGAGTCCTGAAAAAACTAGATACCAACAAGCAGAAGAATGAAGTTGTATCTTTTCTCATATAACATACAAAAAAACACCCACAATGAAGATTGAACACAAGATCCAGAAACTGTAGAACTACTGCAAGAAAGCATATAGGAAAAAAAATATGATATTGATCTAGGCAATGATATTCTGGATTTGACTTCAAATGCTCTGGCAAGAAAAACAAAAATAGATAAATTATATTATGTTACACTAAAAAATTTCTTCACAGCAAAGGAAACAACAGTGTTAAAGAATAACCTGAGGATTTAGAGAAAAATTTTGCAATCCATACATTTGTTCAGAAATTAATATCCAAAAATATAGAAGAAAGTCAAACAACCCAAAGGCAAGAAAATAAATCACCAAAGTAAAAATGAGCAAAGGACGTGTATAGATGTTTCTCGGAAAAAGTCATACAGTGACTGAAAGATACCCTGGACATCACTTATTATCAGAAAAATGCAAATTAAAACTACAATGAGATATCACCAGTAGCTGTTAGATGCTATCATCAAAAAGAAAGATAAGAAAGACTAGAGAGAATGTGAAAAAAAAGGTAACACTTGCTCACTGTTGGAGAGAATATAAATTGGTATAGCCATTATGGAAAAAAATATGGAGGTTCCTTTAAAATTAAAAATAGAATTACCTATTAACCTGGATGGAGTTGAAACATATTCTTCTTAGTAAAATATCACAAGAATGGAAAAACAAATATCCAGTATACTCAATACTATTATGAAGCCAGTAGACTACCTAATACATGCCCACATAGGAGAAAAACTCAATCCAATTCAAGATGGGGGGAAGAGGAATGGGGGGGAGTGGAGGGAGAGAAGGGTATGGGTATATTCCACTTAATGGGCACAATCTTAGGGTGTATGGCACACCTCTTGGGGTGTATTAAAAACAAATGTGAAAGTTTAGAGTTGCAAAACAAATACAATTAAAGATGAGTAGAAATGCAATTCAAATGTAAACATTTGATGTGTGATGGGAAGAAATGACATTTGTGAACTTCCAAAACATACAGTTTTTTAATATAAGGTGATCATATAAGATATTCTTAATATTTACTTGTCTCATGAGTCAAAAGAAAATAAAAATAGCTATATAAAAATATTTGTAGCCCTGTAATACCTTGAAAAAAAATATATATGCATACAGTATTGGTTAAGATCCCATTTCCTTCAATGACTAGTCTTTTTTTTTTTTTTTTGCAGTTTTGGGCTGGGGCTGAACTCACCACCTCTGGCATATGGGGCCAGCGCTCTACTCCTTTGAGCCACAGGTGCTGCCCACAATGGCTAGTCTTTTGGTAAGAACTCTTACATCCCCTAGTGTACTCTTTTATTGTTTATGGCTTATTTTAAAGAGTTTAAATGTCCAATTTTCAATTTCTAATAAAGCTGAAAGCAATGAGAAGTAACACATTAGGAATTTGTTATTCTCTCAAGACATACACACACACACAAATACAAACCCCTCAGCCTTGTGAAATAATATTTGTGTGTTTTTTTCATGAACCATTTGGTATTTTCAGGTTATTAGATAAAATTCCCTTATTATTTAATGAGAATAGTAAGAAATTTTTAGGTTTTCATCTAAATTGTCTAATAAATATGTTTTATATTTTATGTATGTGTATTTAGCATGAAAGTAATAACTATTTAGTTTTATACCTTTAAAAAATTCTTCCACAAAGGAAACTATGAACTATATTTTATATGTAATTTTAAAATTAGAATTACAAGTTGATATTTTAGTCATCAATGTGCCAATTTTTTTTCACATATGTTTATAATCATTTTAAATATTCTTATATTATGGGCATAATATTTATTTAATATTTAATACATAATCAATATGCTATAGTTACACATTTATGATTTTTCAATGTTTTAATAAATACTATCTGTTATTATATTACATACATTTTATCATAGAATTCTTATATAAGATAAATTTCTAGAATAAAAATTTACATACATAGTTTTAAGACTTTTGATACCTATTGTCAAGTTACTTTTTAAGAAAGTTTTCTTTTTTTTGAGACAGAGCCTCAAGCTGTCCCCCTGGGTAGAGTGCCATGGCATCACAGCTCACAGCAACCTCCAACTCCTGGGCTCAAGTGAGTCTCCTGCCTCAGCCTCCAAGTAGCTGGGACTACAGGCACCTGGCCATTTTTTGGTTGCAGCCATCATTGTTGTTTGGTGGGCCTGGGCTGGAGATTCGAACCCGCCACCTTAGGTGTATGTGGCTGGTGCCTTAGCCGATTGAGCCACAGGCGCCGAGCCTCTAAGAAAGTTTTCTAAGAGAAAACATTGATAACTCAAAATACACCTGGAAGGAATGAAGAAAAGAAAGAAGAAATGGCGATAAGATGGTAAGAATAAAGGGAAGAGTGACAGGGCAGCGGGAGGAAAAACAAACAAAAATAGAAGAAAAAAGGAAAGGAAAGAGGGAAAGAAAGTGAGATATTTCTAGGAAGAGGGTACTTGATCTTAATTTTATCACTGTCACTAATCATATAAATTTTGGCCAATTACTCATTTTTTTGTATTGTAAAAAAATGACGTGTTAACAAGTGATCCATTCTCTTAATAAATTTTGGAGTGTGTAGTACAATTCTGTTAACTATAAGCAGGATTCTGTACAGCCTATTTATATAACATTTTCATGCCTTAAGGATACAAGCAATTAAGACCATTTTTTGAATGGTGTAACATGTTCCATAAGAGTAGGGGGTTTTGATGTCCTGCTTATCATATTCTAGGTCTTCTGTTGGTAGACAGGAATCAGCTGTTTCAGAACACATTTTTGAACATTGAGAGAAGGCTTTACTTCTCATCTTGTAGTATCCCTGCTCTTAGGGTGGACTAGATGGTCACTTGGTGGGTAGACAGAATCAGGAGCATTTTCAGGGAAACCTCTTCAAATGATAATTTCCCTTGAGATTTGACTATACATGAGTCAGAATGAATCACTCTAGATTTCTTCTTTCCTCTTGTTGGGTTACTGAAATGCATGCCAAGTGAGTTACTGGCTGCTGTTAGAATCATCCCTTTATGATACATGAGTATCTTCAATGAAGATCAGGAAGCATGTGGGGGAAGGTACTCACTGTTACGACAAGTGAGGATGGCAAGTAGGGGCACATGAGTAATTGCATCGGCTTGTGAAGAAAATTCTCTAGGTAGGTGGGATGACAGTCTTTTCCTTTCCTAGGCACTCAACAATGTTCTTTCACTTTTTCAAATTGTAAATAAGCCCTCATACTTCCATGATAAAACTAAAGTTACAAGAGTCTTAGGTCAAGCAAAATACTTTTATAAAACTACCCACAGGACATAACCATAAAAGAGATGAACAACTAGTGTGGTTGCCACAAAGTAAACTATAAACCAATAATTTAACTGCTGTCCTGAGATCAGAGTGGCTCACTTTTAATGGAATATATATTTCTTTAAGAACTGAGAGCTTGAAATTACAGAATAGAACAGATGACCCCAAACTCATTCAATGTATACATTCACTCAGTTTTAATTAAAATCTTCTACGCTACTTGCAAAAAGTGCTTTTGTGGAAACTATTACATACATGTTTCCAGTTTATGGTTTCATTCATACCAGGACATAACAGTTTCACTAGTTCCTTAGAATACCTTGACAGAAAGGTTATTAACCACACAAGGGGGATGATGAAATGAGTTACAGAAGCAACTGCTAATTCCAGATAAAGAACAGATTACATGCATATATGAGATTCTCTCACAGAGCAATAACCAATCCTTGGCAGTCTCTTAAATTTGTATTGAATGAGGTCATAGCTGCAGCTATCCATATGGTATACTTGAGCCTGCAAAAGGGAATTAAGTCGCCTATAGCATAGGCAAAGAAGACTTGAGAAAATAGGCACCATAGCATCTGACATCTATTCACAAAGAATTAAATATTAGTGGAAGCACAGACAACTAATAATAGAACATTTAAAGTGCTGCTATAGTAGATGAACTATCTTGAGGCCAATTTCTGCATCAAGTCACATTCAAAAGAGGAGACAATGTGAAGTCTACAGAGCATTGAAAAGCAATTTATATGTTATTAAAATTTCTCAAATAAATATCAAAAGGAATTACATTGCATATCAGAGAGCCAAATGTTCTAAAATTCACTTATTTTTTTCTAGATTCCTGAAAGTCCCAAATATGACAGAAGTCCTTGCTCTACTAATCTTACTGATTTCATCCAAAACACATCTTTTTCCCCCTGCAAACATTAATTCCAACTTGCCAATTTTTTTTTTCTCCCTTCTCCCACCACCCCATATCCCCAAGGTCAATGGCAAGGAGGGGTTTCCTTGGATGGAGAACTTTTAGTTTGAACAGCTGGGAAAAGCCCCGGAAAACTGGAAAGAATTGGTCACATAGGCGGGGCAAAGTGGCTCACGCCTGTAGTCCTAGCACACCCGGAGGCCAAGGAGGGTGGATTCCTTGAGCTCAGGAGTTCAGAGCAGCCTGAGCAAAAGCCAGATCCCATCTCTCCCAACTTGCCAATCTTATCTCCTCTTTCTTTTGTGTAATGTTGTAGTTGTGTGCCAAGACTAGCTCTTCACCCATTATCCCAGGTAACTTTGAAATTTCAGATGGAAACCTATTTGTGAAGCGGAGAGTCAGAAATGAGTTTTCTAACTGTCTGCACATGTCACATTAATGCTATAAAGTATACAGCCTTGGGACTTAAAGGAATGCTATTTTTCTTTCTTTTTGATTCTTCCTTCTTTAAAATTTCCGTATTTTTCTTTTCTTTGTTTCGTTCTCTTTTCTTTGTTTTTTCTCTTTTGAGGTTAGGAAAGATTTCACAGAAGCGAAATTTCAGTTTCCCATTCCTTTAGCACAGTGTTTTTCAACCTTTTTTTTTTTTTTTACATTTCATGGCACACTTGAATCCATAGTGAAACTTTCACAGCACACTTAAATTATGTTGATCAAGAAAAAGAGGGGAGAAAAAGAAGAATATATTCACTGTGTCCTGAATTTCTTTCAAAAATAATTATCTTTTGTAGAGGACACCAAGAGCCAGACCACAGTTGAGCAAGAAGATTTGAGGCTGGGGGTGGGGGGACCCTCCGGCAATTGGTCCGCAGGTGTTCATTGCAGACAAAGAGCCCGAGCCTTTGGCGATCCTTAGGCACTGAGTCATTGTCCAATACTCCCCTCATCTGTCTTGTACTGTCTCAATAAAAGGCTACTGCTGAGGGTGCTACCCTCCAACCAAGGTTAGCCGGCTTCCTGCAAGTTTGTACTTGTAATCCGAGTCATGGTTCCTTCCTGCAGCCATCGAGACCCAGACTGGGGCTATACGGGCAGCGACAATCTTTAAAAATTTTTGTGGCACACCTAATCCTCTCTCAGCACCCCAATGTGATGCAATCCATCATTTGAAAATCACTGCTTTAGCAGTTTTTTTACACTTGAAGTCAACAGTCCATACCATTGCCTGAAATGATTCCTTCATCATGGCGCCCCGTCAACCTACTGGGCCTTAGCTTTTCACAAAATGCCAAATAATCCTAGAAGGACTGAGGTTGAGTCTTACTGTCTTGCTGTTAATTTGGGTGATGGTACATACTATAGTCATTGAAATCCAACCACCTGCAGTCTAACTGTCTCCCTGTCTCTCTCTCTCCACCCTTTTCTCTAAGTTCATTCCTTATCAATAAAGCTCAACAGGAAAGTGACACATCCTTGAAACAGAAGGAAAAATGTGACAAACAAATGTAACGGGATTTCTGAGGTCAATGAAGCTGCCTCCCAGAACATGGTGAACACAATGTAGCTATTTTTAGGCATTCATTTTCTTCTTGTCCTTTCAAGGATTGTCCTTGCTACTTTTACCTTTGATGCCTATTCAGTGGAAAAATGCAGGTATACTTGCTACTCCATTAAAGCTTCAGCACCTCCTAGCTACAATATTTGTAGCAAGTTATTAACTTTTCCTTGTTGCAATTATTATATCCTGAAGATGGAAAAAGCGATGTCCACGTCAGAATTGGAGGCATTATCAGACAGCCTATACTAAGCATTAGTGTATGTCTAACAAACAGAAACCAGTCCATATGTTTCTTAGGTCTTCAGCTACTTTTATTTAACAGAACATATTTTCCTGAAAGAATGTAATAAAAGGTTATTCCGAGAGGAAAAACTTTGTCAGCAAGTTGCTTGTCCAAAGGGCATTTAAAATGGAAACTTCATAAGTTATCAAATTTATTCTAGGCTAAAGGAGATTATAAAATGTTTGGGCTTATAGAGTCAAGATACATTTTTTTTCCAGTAAGTTTTACTTGTTGGAGATGATAATAATTGAACACTTGTTTCTATTAGCCACAAACGTTCTTTCACTATCTTCTTATTTGTTAACAGAATATTAGAAGATATAAAACATGGAAGAAAAATTCAACCTCATGAGTTACAAATGTTACCTGATTATAGATTATCAACATCTGAATGAATATCAGTTTCACTATAAGCACCATTTTTTTATATCCTGCACTAGATACCACAGGAATCATTAAACTTGATTTTTAATAAAACTTCTTCATAACTGGTGAATTGCAGTTGTTAAATGATTTCTTTTCATAGTAAAAGCTATACAATTAACAAGCCAGACAGTGATTCAAGTCATTATCAATTTCTCTGTGATTATTATATCTTCCATAATAATCTGCACCTTATTAACATAAATTAGGCAGCACTTTAAAGAGCAACATCATTATTTTTGATTTTACAGAGAGATGAGAAGAAATTAGACTTTTAACTTTAAGTCTCAGTGTTGCAGACGAATACCAAAACTTTCAGAGAAAGGGCATAAGAACATAATGCTGTATACAATTTTTAATAAGGATTTTTCTTGTTTTAAGGCTATCTTTAGGACCTTACAGACATTACTGTTTTTTTGTAATTGTTTTTCATTTATATTTCTAAAGGAAAATAGATTAGCACCTGGAATTTCATGCAGTTACACAACAAGAGACTTACTTGATAACCAATGTTAATGTTTATTTTCCAAGGTTATACCAACAAGGAAAAAAATAATTATCCCAGAAAGAAAGCCAAAGGTTTAATAGCAATGCATCAGAAATATTGTTAAATATGGTCGAATTTACACAGATAGTGACAGTATGAAACAATAATAATATTACCTTTAATTGAAGAGAAAAATTCAGAAAATTGTTGGGAAGTGTCCCTTTTTCAGAAGGAGACTAAAGAAAATAATTAACTTTAAATTTTGTTTATTTGTTATACATATTTATAATTTCTAAGGTAAAGATTTTTAGTTTGGATTGGGATAGAGTATTCAGCAGTAAATCAGAATTCTACCTAGTATAATACATAAATAAACTATGTAAAGCTCAGAAAAATATAAAAAAATTGTTTAAAGGAAGTTTAAGGATCTGAATTAAAAAGAACTAAAGAGAACTCTGGAAAGAGAAAAAAAATCAGAAATTAATGGAGTCTGCACCAATTCTAACTTGGGAACATTTGTTAAACCCAGGCATATGAAAAAGGCTGAAAATCTATTACAAAGTCCAAGAGAAGGTTACTAAGAAAGTATAGAGATTTAAATGTATGAACTCTGGGTTTAAAGACTCAAGTGAACAGACAATTTCCTTCAGTAAAATACTGGAGCTGCAAGAGATGTGAGGCTAAAAGTTTAACAGAAAAACTTTGAAAAACATAGAAGAGTTTTTCAGGAGTCTCATGAGACAATGTAACCAATGGGGGCAAGAACCCAGAATATATAAACTTCTTAGTTACGAACAGAAGCAAAACCAAGACAGAAAACTGAAAAGCAGTACAAATCATGTAGACTTAATCTTAATAGAATTATAATTCAGCTTTGATTTATTACAATCTGTGTTTTGATTAAAGTAATCAGAAACCACTTTAAATGTATAGTGATATTAAGGATGGTCCTTTTCTGAATACAAAAAATAATATGAAAATATCATGTGATTATACAATTTTAGAAATGCAATGTTTGGGATTCTATAAGACATTTCAAGCATTACAAAAGAAAGGATGATAGAGACAAAAACCAAGAGGATAATAGAAAATATTTGTAGATCTTTATGTTACACACACATTGGTGTTATGTGAAAATGACATTGAAATAACTTTAGTAAATACATTTAAGACAGTAATAAATATTCATGAAAATTTAGCTTCATGAATAGAAAAGTGTAACTTATGAAAATAATCAACTGGAAATTATTAGGTATATATCTGACTAGAAGACTTAAATACAGTAGAAGCTAGAATTGAACCAAATAATATGGTAGCACATAATATTTGAATATATGCATATGGAAAATTAAAGAGTGTTATAGGAAATACCAGATTCAGAAAGAAGGCCTTATCTTAATGTTGGCAGCATCCAAACGTAGAAAACACAGAAAATGAAGGAAAAGCAGTATTGAAACTGCTATTATACTATTGGAATACATTAAAAAACTAGTTAAAATACATTTAAGTATTGAAAAAGTCAATCTATAGAAATAAAATAAAAAATATATCTAGGTATACTCTGTTAAAGCCACCAAAATTAAGGAAGATAATTAAATAAAATAAAGCAGGAAATTAAAAAAAATCACATTAACTTCAAAGCAGTAACAATTAAGTTGACAGCTGACAGCTGACTTTTCCACTGGTGCGATGGAAGCCAAAGGAAATCAAACACACACAGGGTTGATGCTTGAACAACACAGCATTGAGATAAGGGTGCTGACATACTGCATAGTGGAAAATATGCATATAATTTCCCCCCTAATTAACTACTAATAGCCTACCACTGAGGGTGCTGACCTACTACATAGTGGAAAATACATAATTTTTTACCCCTCCTGCTAATAGCATACTATTGAACTGAAGCTATGCCAATAAAAAAAACACCAGTCAATTAGGACACATTTTGAAAATTATATTATATATTGTATTCTTATAATAAATTAAGCCAGACAAAAAGAAAATGTTATTAAGAAAATCATAAGGAAGAGAAATTATATTTGCTATTCATTAAGTGAAAGGAGTTCATCATGAAGGTCTTTATTCTCATAGTCTTCCTTTAAGTAGCCTGAGCAGGAGAAGGAGAAAGATGAGGAGAGACTGGTGCTGTCTCAGTGGTGACAGACAAGGAAGAAGAGGTGGGCATGGAAGCAGAAGAAGGAAAGGCAGATATATTTGGTGTAATTTTAGGAAAATACGTCATATTTTCTTTCTAACATTTTTGCTGTTTCATTTTTCTAAAAATGTTTCTATATGGTACAAATTCTTCTTGTTTTCTTTAGTTTCAGTACTCATAGTATAGAAGTGTCCATATCAGAAAGTCAAAAGCAACTTCAAGAGTCAGAATTTCTCTGCAAGATTGCCTGATGTCAGTGTGTTTTCTGGAGTGACTTCGGTATGTTCTTCCTCATCATCTGGCATTGGTTCAGAAGCACTTATCTCCACTAAGGAATTCCTCTGGTGTGGTATCTGTTTAATGCTTGAATTTCTCCAAGATCCAAATTTTGAAACCCTTCACTTTCTTTGCTTTTTCATTGTCCAAAATTCCCAATCTGTTGTAAATCCTGTAGAGTCATGCAAAACATGTGGGTACAATTTTCTCCAGCAGAAATTTATTGGTCTTGATGGCTCTTGGAATGTTTTTCTACAACATTGATGGCCTCTACAATGATGTAATCCTTACAAATTTTCATGATGTTCTATTTATCATGGTTTCTTCCATAGCATAGATAATTCTTTCTATAGTGTAGCATGTGTATTAATGATGACTGATTGAAAGGAAGGGCACCTGTTCTTATCATTATTCAATATGAATTTAATCTCTAGATACAAAGAGTCTTTGCAGATGCTCACAGAAGCACTATTTTCAATAGCCACAAATCTGGAAACAACTCTAATGCTCAAATATACTGGAATGTATAGAAAAATTGTAATCTCTTCCATCAATGGAATAGTATACCATAGAAACAATAATCACCTTAAGCCAAAATGACATGAATGAATCTAGCAAGGGAATTAAATCTAACATAAAAAAGGACATGTGCATTACACTTGACTTCGTGTTTTTCTCTTGGATGAGTGTGAATTTGTTCATCTACTAGTTTCATATTAGCATTAAAGACATTGGATACCATTCCCTTTTTGTGAAACTTTACTAAGGAGAATGTTTTTCATTGTCCTTACAGGTTAATACAAAAGATCATCTAGGTTAATAAAAAAGTATCATCTTTTATGGCTGAACAGTATTCCATGGTACACATATATCACAGTTTATTAATCCATTAATGAGTTTATGGGCACTTAGGTTATTGCCACACCTTGGCAATTGTATATATTGAGCTGTAATAAACATTCTAGTGCAAATATCCATATGGTAAAATGATTTTTTTTCTTCCAGGTAGATACTTGGTAATGAAATTGCAGGATCAAATGGAAGGCCTATTTTTAGTTTTTTGAGGATTCTCCATACTTCTTTCCAAAGAGGCTGTATTAGTTTGCAGCTTCACCAATAGTGTAGAAGTGTCCCCTTTTCTACAAACCCTTGCCAGCATCTGCAGCTTTGGGACTTTGTGATGTGAGCTATTCTCGCTGGGGTTAGGTGATAGCTCAAGTTGGTTTTGATTTGCATTTCTCTTGTAATTAGGGGAGATGAGCATTTTTTCATGTGTTTGGTAACCATTAATCTGTCTTCTTCAGAGAAGGCTCTGTTCATGTATTCTGCCCGGTGATAGATGGGATTGTTTGCTCTTTTTTTTTTTATGATTAATATGTGAGTTCTCTGTAGATTCTAGTTACCAACCCTTTGTCAGATTCTTAACATGAAAATGTTTTCCTATTCTGAAGGTTGCCTTTAATTGTTGTATCTTTAGTTATATAGAAGCTTTTTAGCTTAGTTAAGTTTCATTTATTTATTTTTGGTGTTATTGCAATTGCCAATGAAGTTTATTCATAAAATCTTTCCTTAGGCCAATATCATCAAAAGTTTCCCCCATACTTTCTTCTAGAGTTTTGTTTCATGTCTTGAATTGAAATCTTTTATCCATAATGAGTCAATTTTTGTAAGTGGTGTGAGGTGCAGGTCCAGTTTCAGTTTTTTACATGTGGTTCACCAGTTTTCCATGTACCATTTATTGAATCAGGATTCTGGACTTTGAGCTGGACTGGACTTCAGGTTTTCTCCATGGAAAGAAGAGTCAGGGTATTCTATATGTGAACAGCAATGTGTAAATGGATATTTGATTGCTAGTAAGCAAACTATGGTAGAGAAATAGTAGCTTCTCATGTTATCTGGTGAAGAGGGTCCAGTCACCTATCACTATCAGCCAATATGCAGAGATGGGTTAGGTTTACCGAACTTTATTTGTCAGAAGGCTGGGGCAATTCTGGAGAACAGTGAGAGTAGCCTCTCCAAGACTGTTTTGTTCTTCCATTTTCCAAATCACAATTTTATACGTGAAAGTTCTAAGTAAAAACCTGTGTTCACTCCTATCTTAAACAACAATAATCAGCATAACCCATGACCCAAAACAATATTCTAATTCAAAAGTTAATCTCCTGAATCAATTGCCCCAAACTACTCAAGATAGACACTTTCAGGTCAAAGCTGAATTTACAAAATAGCAAGAATGGGAGACATAAGGTGAAGGTCATGGAGGAACTAAACCAATCTGACCAGCCGCGTTGTCTCAGTCCTAGCTTGAATGACTCCATCTTACTCTCACTACATGTGCTTTCACTCATATTTGTTTCTTCAGTACACCTCTCTAGCCTACATTTCCACATTTCCAGTCTCCCTTACATAGGTAGCTGTGGTCCTGGGACTGAGTTTTGGCTTAGTTCTAGTGAAGTGTTGTACCACTTGTAGACCTAATGCTATTTTCCCTTTTCTGGTTGATTTAATGGTGATGTGCTTGGAACCTTGGAAGCCACATGCTGAAGATGAAAAGAAGGCTTTAGCCTGGGTATCCACTGATCTGAAGTGTTACTTAGGAAAGAAAATAAGCTGTTTAGTCTTTAGCCAACTAGATTTTGCAGTCTACTTGATATTGTAACATACAGAAGTTTATTGTTTGCTTTTATTGGCTAGAAATGGGGCTATTCTAATACAGTGCCACGACCTGCAGTATTAAAATCAATGTCAAATGTGATTAGACATTATTAAAACACCATATTTTGTTATTTATTTTAAAATAAAAATACTCACATTTTTACTATTCTCTGATCCTATTAAAATGTGAAAAATGATTCTTTTTTTTTGAAGTATGAGTTATTTAAGAATTTGAAGGACTTGGAAAATAAGCTATTTTTCACAGTCTTAACAGGGACATAGCACATTTCAATATTTGTAATTAAACTGACAGAGTAGGTCATGATAACATCAGGGTTTTTTTTTTTTGTAATAAAACCTATTGATGTTGCTGACCTGAATGTTTCTTATCTGCAATAGATAGAAAATGAAGATTAGCTCAGTTTAAGAGGAAGAAAACGGGAAAAATGTCACAGCCAAATAGCTAGTTCTGGAACTTTAATATTAATTACTGTCTTACATTTTTTTCAAGAAATCCTTATTTAATAAATATTAATTCAATGAATCAATATGAATAATTCAGAGAGTTCAAGACATAGTTGAATACAGACATAAAATCTGTTACAAATGTCTCTCAAACCTCTCAAAATTATATTCTGGTAAAGGAATTAGTCTCCTTAATAGAATACAACTTTTCAGTCACAAGTAAGTGGAATTTTTTTTTTTTTTTTTTGAGACAGAGCCTCAAGCTATCCCCCTAGGTAGAGTCCCATGGCATCACAGCTCATAGCAACCTCCAACTCCTGGGCTCAAGCGAGTCTCTTTCCTCTGCCTCTCAAGTAGCTGAGACCACAGGCGCCCGCCACAACGCCTGGCCATTTTTTGGTTGCAGCCATCATTGTTGTTTGGCGGGCCTGGGCTGGGGATTCAAACCTGCCACCTTAGGTGTACGTGGCTGGTGCCTTAGCCGATTGAGCCACAGGTGCTGAGCCAATAAGTGGAAATTTTAACATGAACATTTTTCAATTTTTGTTTTTTTTTTGATGTGTTTGTCAAAGAAGGGGAAACAAGAATAAAAAACTTAGGGGAATGGATAGATACCCTTTTTAATCCTATGTGCAATAAAAACAATGGAGCCACCTTGTGGCCAACCCTTAAATCTTGACCAAATAAAGCATACTAGAAGAAATAAATCTGACTGTAATAAACAAAGTGATTTGCAGTGTTGGAAATTACAGAAGACATTTTTGAAATACAGAAACAAATGTTTTGGAAATCAAAGTCTTGTTTCCAAGCAGAGGACTGCGTCGTAATCATCATCACCAACTTCTGCAGTTTGACTGCAAGAGGGAGGCAGTGTCAACAGATGTGTCTACTCAAAACAAATCCTGAGAGCTGGTCCATTTAAATGGCTCAGAAGTAAATTAAGCATGAACAACATAATGCTACTTAACTTGTAATTGTGACAATCAGAACCAAAAATTATACTCAGGCTGGGCAAGCAGCACTCGTTCCTCCCTCTCTATAATTATGCTGTTTATTTTCTCATTTTTATATTTTTTCTGTCTAAAGAAAATATTTTTCATAGAATTTGTGTTCTTCTAATTACTATAAAGGTCACGTTTTGTTTCACGCAGTATTTAACTTTGAGACAATATTGTCTTATCTCTTGATCTTTGGGGGAGGATTGTTGCAAGAAAAAACCAGTATTCGATGAGTAACTTATGCAAATAATGAAGAATGTGGAGGTTGGCCACTAGGGGGAGAGCAAATACAGTCTTGCGATACTTGGAGAAAGGAGGGAAGGGAACTAATAACACATGCTGAGAATCTATTTTCTGTGGGCCTGGAGGCTTGGCATTTTTACCTATGCTATTAGCAATGAAGTAAGTTGTACAAAACCTTTGAAGTTAGGAATGGGCCTTTCGATGTTTAGATATGTTGTGATTGATACAGCAGATAGAGTTAGCAAATGTTGAAACTTACATTCTAACCTAGGCGTATATAGTTACTCTCTAGCTAAGAGTTGCCGGCATTTTCTGATAGCCAGGAGAGATTGAGGAAAATGACAATACTGAATATAATATAATTTTTGTTATTCCCATTGTGTTCTGACACTTGGACCCCAAGAATACACATATGCACATGCACCCCCCCCACACACATGTACACATGTACACACACGCTAAGACCACTGATGCCCTGTGTGGGACAGACCAGAATGAGCAGGGAGGAAGCCAGTAGAGGTGAGAGCAGCAGCACTAACCAACAAGCCAACAGCCAGAGTTCTACAGTGAGTAACGTGATGGAAATGCGGTCAACACTGAGAGGAGAGAAGAGAGGAGAAGAGGAAATGTGAGAAGAAAACACACTTGCTTTTTAGAAATTGTGAGACATGCAGAGATATGTCAGGTGCTTAAGGATCTGGAAGAATTGAGCTTCCATTCCATTTTTTGTTTTTTGTTACAATGTCTATAATCTTGCTTGAACCCTGCCTATAAATGTATAGTATTGACCTGTTCAGTACAGCATCTTTTCTAGTTTTGTGGGATAAATTCAATGTGCAGTGAAGTGGCAGGGCAAATTATGTCAGCTGGTAACAAAGCTTAATAGATAAAGGTCAATTTGCCAGAGAGATGTACTAAAAATTTTCTATATTAGAATAACAAATGGTTTTGGTTTTAGTCTTCATGTATGAAAGGAAGAAGAATATATCTGACACCCCACATTGGGCAATAGCTCACTTATTTTCTCCTATATTGTACCGTGCTAGATTACAAAGGCTTTTCTAGGTATTTGTTATAATTGGAATTATTTTTATTTGCATAAATTAACAACAAAGCCCTAATTTGTACACAGCTTCTTTAGAGTTCAGAGCAGCCTGACACTTAGATCAGCCACGTGGAATTTCAAAGGAAGTTTTAAAAATACTGATTTCTCTCTTTTATATATTAAAAATAGAACATCTGCCTTTGTAAAATGAATGTGACAAGACCATTTTTGTTATAAAAGCAAACATTTTAAAAGACACGTAGCGTTTATACTCTCCTCAACTATGTAAGAGAACAGTTTATATACAAGGAAAAAAGAATTGTTTTTGCTGTTCTCTTGTCGTTTTTAGACATCTGGAATGTTGCAGGTCATCTTCTCTTACAAAGTAGTAGTGAAGAGAAAATTTCTCTGCAAGAAGAACATACTCACAAATCTTTTAACAAACAAAAGGTATGCACCATCTGATTTTAAGCTCTTTATTTCCAATAATATGTAGTGCAAAAATAATTTCAGTACAGTAAGATATTGTGAGCAGTCTCTATAACCCACTGTATAGGAGTCAACAGGCATAGCTCAGTTATATCCTTTCTTCATTTGCTGTTGTATAATAGCCCTGATGCCTAAAATATATTTTAATACACAAATATAAACCTTATTTTCCTTTTAATTTGGAAATTGACCGATGAGCCTCTGATAATCACATCCAGGTAAGGACAAAGCCGTGATTGAACACTGCTAGGTGCCTGCAGGTATAAAAAGTAGATTATCTTGCTCAGGATCTGTTCCATTTCCTTGTGGTCTGCCTTATGTACTGTAAAGATAAGAAGCTAAAGACTGCATTTCTAGGACTACTTTGCAGAAAGAGTTCTGGGTGTAATTTAAATTGTACTAATCAGGTATACTCGTGTAAGACTTGAATTTAGAACTAAGTGGAGAAAGGGCCCTAGCATCAGCTGGCTGGTGAGGTGTAGCTCTGGGGTCACTTACCTTCATGGAGCATCTTTATTCTTGGGTCACAGCAGGCAATATGTTTCCCAAACCAGCATTGACAATGGTAACTTTCTGATATCCAGATTTCAGATAAGATGGTGGGATAATAAAGTCAGAATTTGGGAGAACAGCATCCTGCTTAGTTTCCTAATTTTGTCAGGGGTAGTTCATTGGTTAATTCCAGAATTATTCAAGTAGGTCCAAACATCAGCCTCCTTTTCCAGGACTTCCAGTGATTTTGTTAGCACTTCATTGCTTCTATTCAATACCTTTCTGCATGAAATAGCTACAGCAATTTTTATTAACTACAAATGGACCCTGTTTGATGGTGGTATTTTTACAAAACAGTTAAGTGATAAAATAAGAAAACGTTAAGAATTTCTGAAGTTTAATTTTTAAAAGAAAACATCAGAATAAAGTATCAGTGAAAGGTAACAGACAGATATAAAGATCATCTCAAAAGGCTATATCTAGGGACAAAAGTGAAAAATTTGAAAGGATTTAGAAGGTAAATCTACTCAAAGGCAAGAATAATTTCATTCCACAACCAAATTTCAGTTACCCAGAAAAGGAAAATTTCTGCACCACCACATTCATAGAGGTGACAAAAGGCTCTGTGATCTTCCTCTCCACAAAAGAATCAGAGTATTTTTCTAATGAATATTCCTTTGGTTTGTTATAAACATCTTCAAAAGCATGATTCTAAAGTCAGTATTCTTTAGGGTAACAAATTTGAGAGTCACTAAGATAGTCTCACATCCTATGAAATTAAAGGCAAAATGTTGAGTATGTAAATACATAAATGGTTTAAGTGGGTGAGATCCTAATGTAGGTGATTTCCAGAATCTTGAAAAGTCCCATGATCCAAAGAAGACCAATAACCAAAGGGGATCATGCCGAACATGCACAAAAATCTTTTGCTATATATGTGTGTAAATTTCTACGTTTATGAGATACTATACTTAATTTGTATCAGAATTTTACATAAAGCATTCAGAAAATTCTTTGGTTCTTGATAATAACCTAATGATACAGGTATTTTATTCTTGTTCTGTGTCTAGTTTGAGTTAGGAGGCCAAATGTTTACATTTACTTGTTGGTCATTAGAGCTATATTTACAGTGAAGAGAAAAAAGTCAGTAATTTACTCAAATAGAAACAATTCTTAAATTTTTGGAAATTTATAGAATTTCCATGATATGCAATTGATACCAAAATTTCTTCAATAGGTCCTTGGAGTCGGGGATTCAAAGAATGAATCTAGGGACTACAGATCAGTGGTATGACAAGATTTATTTTATATAAAGAATATAGAGAAAAAACACCAGAGCTCCAAACAGAGAAAAACCCAAGTGGGAAGAAAGCTCTCTTTCTCTATGCTTGTGTTCTTTGTCCAGGGGTATATGTAGTGCCATGGGTCCTCTGTAGTTGCGTTTGGCCAGGTTTTGGTTACAAATGAATGGATACATTCCTTTTGTTCCTAGGCTTAGGAAACCTACATGAAATTGATTGGGCTTAGGAATCTTATAAGAATTAACCAAGCCTAGTAGATGCAGTGTTCCCTGTTTAGCCAAGGAGAGGGAGACACTAGGGCAGTGGTTTTTCCCCAGAAGTGGTCTGGCCTCTCTGGCTGCTGGACCCCCTTTCTGGCCCACTGGTTCCCAGCTAGCCACACCAACACACGAGGGAAGAGGAAGCAGGTTCTTCCCTTAGCTGGGCCCAGCTGGCTGGGGTGCCACCTGCCCTGTATCACAATAACTATTAATAGTTGTAATTGTTTTTTAAATAGTAACAATATGGTCATTGTATGATGGCCTAACCTGGATGAATCTTATAATGTTGAATGAAAGCAGAGGACAAATTATGATTTCATTTATTTAAAATTTCAAAACAAGTACATGCTGTTTCTTTTGGAATAGAGAGAACATGTCACATTTGACAGGTCTTTAAGGGGGTTTCCCTGACACCAATGACGTTTTTTATCTTTACCTTTTTATAAGGCTGTGTCCTTTTGTTATTGATTCATTTCACCCTACACTCACAATTTACACACTATTATTTACTTGTGCTGTACTTTAAAAAATATATGCTACGAATTCTTAAATAAAAACGTCTTTCTTATTTGGATATTCCAAAAGTTTCATGAAATAATTTATTTAGATCAAAAACTTGAAAAAAAAAACTTGGCCAATCTCTGTATTTTTCCCTTTCTTTTACCATATTTTTCATCCTTCTTTAAACCCCTCTAATATTCTGGCAGGTATGACCATTTATTTATCTTTAATTCCATTTGAAGTCATGTTAAATAGTCTACCCAATAAAAGTTCCTGAAGGTGTTTGCTGTGGAGACTTAGAATTCCAAAATAGCACCTTGTAGAGGCAAGGTGCCCCCAGCCAGTCCTCCAAATATACAAAATCCAAACCTAATATACAGCATTGAAATTTTTTCCAACAACAACCCAGAGGTCAAGTATGAAAATGAGATAGCTCCTAGGACCACAGAGAAGTGGAAAAACCCTGAGAACATGGTAGGAGAGCTGGACTGCCATGTCTGAGATTCCCCTTTGCTCCCCATTCTGCCAGGCACCAACTTCATGGAAAATCTCTCCTCAACTCATGATTTCTACATTCTTAGCTCCCTGGAAAGAGATCTATTATTGCTTTAATGCACGAATAGGGCTCTTATTGCCTGAAGGGAGAAAAATCCCACAGGACAGAAAAGGCAAACGAGGAGGAAGGACTGCCTTCCTCAACCTGAAAACTGTTCTGCATCTCAGCCAAAGGAGATGTCTAATCAGCATGGGTGTATGAAGTATGTTCCCCAGGTCCCCTGGGACCAGCAGCTACCTCTGCCAGGTTATCATACACCTTGAGGATAACCTTTTTTCATTTGAGGTAGACAGTGCTCCAACTAGTTGCTAGAGTTAATATGAATCTGGGCTTAAGGTGCCATCTAGATCCAAAAAGGTGGCAGTGACCTAGCAGTGAAGATTCACTAAGCAAATATATTCAGTGAAAGCCAAAACAAAAACAGCACAGTTTTAGAAAAACTGTGCTGATCTTGTTTTAGCACAAAAATATAGATATAAGTGTGTGGAATAGCATAGAAAATCTAGAGATAAAACCAGCCTCATATTGCCATCTGATCTTTGATAAACCAAACAAAAGCACACACTAGAGAAAAGAATCCCTATTCAATAAATGGTGCTGGGAGAACTGAAGAACCACATGTAAAAGATTGAGACTGTACCCAAACCTCTCATCACTCACAAAAATTAACTCACAATGAATAAATGATTTATATCTAAGACAGGAAATGGCAAAAACTCTAGAGGAAAGCATGGGGAGAACTCTTGATTAGGGGAAGATTTTATGAAGAAGATTTCATTGGTAATTATAGGCACAAAAAAAATTAAAACATGGGACTTAAAGTAAAAAGCTCTGCACAGCTAAGGATACAAAATTTAAATCAGACAACCTTAATAATGGGAAAAAATATTTTATGAATCTAACAAAGGGCCAATGAACCTAATCTATAGAGAACTCAAAATAATCAACAACAAAAAAAACCCCCAAAATCCCAAGGGTTTTGAGACACTGGGCAAGAGACATGAATAGAACCTTCTCTAAAAAAGACAGACGAATGACTAATAAACATATGAAAAAATGTTCATCATATCTAATCATCAGAGAAATTCAAAACAAAGCTTCTATTGGTGGCAACGTGGGAGAAGCCAGAAGACACTACATTGGGTGCAA
>CAUYQV010182912.1:0-10426 GCA_963574575.1 Galagoides demidoff
GTCTTTACATCACTCACCACACACTCGCTGACACCCAGAGCAACTTCTAGTCCTTCCAACTCCATTCCTGGTAAGTATCCCATACAGGTGTATACTTTTAAATCTTTTACCTTGTTTTTACTTTACCTTTTCTATGTTTACATATGTTTAGATAAACACTTACCATTGTGTTATAATTGTTACACTATTCAGCACAGTAACATGCTGTACAGGGATGTAGCCTAGGAGCAATAGGCTATTCCATGTTTTGTAGGCCTGTTGGGCTGTACCACATGGTGTAGGTGTTGGGCTATAGCACATGGTGTAGGCATGTTAGGCTGTACCACAGAGTGTAGGTGTGTTGGACTGTACTACATGCTGTAGGTGTGTTAGGCTATACCACAGAGTGTAGGTGTGTTAGACTACACCACATGGAGTAGGCGTGTTAGGCTGTACCACATGGTGCAGGCACATTAGGCTGCACCACATGGTGTAGGTGCATTAGGCTGTACCACATGGTGGAGGTGTGTTAGGCTGTACCACATGGTGTAGGCGTGTTAGGCTGTACCATGTAGTATAGGAGTAGTAGGCTTGTATCATGTAGTGCAGGCATGTTAGGCTATACCACATAGTGTAGATGTGTTAGACTGTAGCACATGGTGTGGGTGGGTAAGCCTATACTACATGGTGTATGTAGGTGTGTTATACCATGTAGTTGTGTATCATAATGATGTAACAAATGAAGACTTAGAAAAAACTATTTGAGAAATTTCATAGATAAGGTTACTTTTTATTTGGCTTCCAAAGTTATTGAAAGTAAATCTAGTAGCAGGGACTCCTGCTTGAATAAGTAGGATCCAAGATTAAGAAAAAAAATGGAAGGAAACGTTTAGATAATTGAAGTCTCTTGGTTATTCACCCTTCAGGTGCAAGATCCAGAACAAATTTTTATTTCAACATCCCTTAGCCCTGTAGAAGTAGAATTTGCTTCTATGAAAACAGAGACAAGTTCAAAGTATGTAACTAACAAAGTGCTAACTCTGTAACAAATATTTAGAACTAACTTTTAACTAAAGCGTCACTTGGAATTATCTTAATCTGCATTGGAAAGCATTTATCTAAGTAAATGAGTTGAAGGTGTACTTTAAGGACTGTCAGTTACACTGCATTCTTGAACAGCAGCAGGCTTCTTTTTTTAATATTTAACCTGATCCTAGGAGTCCAGAAAGCAATGGAGTGGTCTGTGAGGCCAACTCTGAGCTGGAAGGGAACAGAGAGGCCATTGAGAGGTTTCTCAACCCACTCACAGTCACACAGCTGGTTAGTGACATTTACGGGAGTATAACTCGTGCCTCCTGCTTGGAGGGGAAACGTCTCTTCGGGTCATCCTTTTAGTCATCCTCCAATCTGTGTGTCGGGAATTCAACTGACTTGTTTCAGTATGTCTTCATCTGATTTCATCTTCTTTCCCCACTTAATGGTAATGACACGAATTGGGAGAGACAGATGATTAGTGGTTGAGGGAGAAAAACTATTAAAGGCAAAAGACACCATATGAGAGAGAGATTCTTGGCTTTTCCAACTTGGATCTAACAATTTTTATAGGTTCATTTAGAACAGTGTGGAAAGAATTGGCTTTCAAATCAAAGTAATGCAGTCTTCAGAGGCAATCCTTTCTAATTGTCTTTTTAATAATAATACTAATAATGATGCCAACCAATAATTATAAGACCAACCATTGTAAAACGACAATATCAATAGCAACAACAATGTGTCAAATGTGAATACATTATTTTCTTGAACAATCATGAAAACCCTGTGAGATGGGTATAAACCCCATTTTATAGATGAGATTACTGAGGGTTAGAGAAGTTAACTTGCCCAAAGTCACACGCAATTCACTTTTCATTCATTAGAGCTTAGACTAGATGCCATATAATATTTGTCCCATTTTTATAGGTGGTTAAAGGAAAAATATGAAAATTTGAGCTGCTTATCATTCTGCATTAAACATTGTAAAAAACCCGTATCAATGTTGCAAAATTCACTAGATTAATGAAACAGAGACTATATCAGTATTGTCACCTCTAGAGTATTAGAATTAAGGTGATTTTTTTCAAATGGGCTTTTGAAACCTAAGAAATTTAAAGATTAGCAAATCTTAGAAAACCCTGTATTATAAAATGAACTGTTTGTTTAGTTGTTAAGCCACTTGAACCTGAACTATAACTAGGTGTGGAGACTTACATGATAGCTGTTTTTCCTAGGTTCATGCCCATCCTTCCCCTGAAATGAGAATTCCTCTCTCTGTAGCCATTGCTTTCTGGGACCCCAAATGACCCCATATGACCAGTCGCGGGGATGCATGTTGCAAATTAAAGAGGACTGGAGTGTTGCTGTTCCTACTATTGCTGAGAGCCAGTCTATTGTCTGTCTCCTAAAACCTGTGTTAACTAAAATCCAAGTGACAAGAAACCTGAATTAACAGGTTATTTTTTATTCAAAGGAGGCAAATAATAAGAAAACAATCATTATCATATTAGTAAGAATTGGAGCACAAAGACTTCTTAAGAGGTCCTAGGGGTGATATCTGATTATTTTGCTCTTGTCTTTATAGGATTACACAGTGAATACTAGGGAGTTACAGCACTGAGAAGCTGAAAAGCATTAGAACTGGGAAGGCCCCTTATTGCTTAGATGAGGACATGGAGGCCCAGGTGGCTGGTCTACATGGAGTCATTTTCAAAAGTGGTGCAGTGGTCTTTTTGCTATTTTAACCTACCTCAGTCATCAAAGATTCATTCGTTGTACTGCTTTCTAAAGCAGGGAAGTAATTTAATGGGTCTTAGGGAACTTTCATCAGGGGTTAAGGCAGACAATATCTTTTGCTTTAAACCCTTTGCTTTTAGTCATAAGGTAGAACTTAATATTTTGTAGATTTAAAAAGGACAAAGATGTAGAGAAAGGAGGACAGAGGAATAATAGGATAATCCTATATGGTCTGCATATAATTAAGTGAAAAATCATGTGGTACCACTTTTAAACAACAGCAGACATTTTCCAAAGCAGATTTTCCTTGGGATATCAGTAGCTATGCTATATAAAATTTTCACACCCAAGGAAGTTTGTGAAATGATGATTACTATAGATCCCTCTTAGGAATTCACAGCATAGGTTAGCTCATTAAAAGCTCTGAGAATTCCATAGTAGAGAAACATGTTCAACTTAGTTTTAAACCAGAGTGTCCAAATTTTTTTTAACTAGAATCTCTGTATTCTAGAAAAGTGCTGTGTGCATTCCCATAGAGTAGTGCTGAGATAGCAATCTGGGGGACAAGGAGACTGAGTGGTGGGTAAGCGTAGCTAAGGAGAGCGTTGTGGAGGACTTGGTGCTTGAACAGGGCCGGGTGAGCAAAGGTGTGGGGCACCAGGCCTGCATTTAGTCGGTGCTCCATAATGGTCTACTGAATGAATATGTGAGTGAAAACATTCTTCTCACGGAAGGCAGCAAGGATTAGAATGGTTTGATTGGAATGAAAAGGGTGGGAAAAGGAGAAATAGAGTCGAAGAGACAGATATAACAGACTAGAGAGGGCCAAGCTAAGTATGTAGGACTTGATTCAACAGCAAACTCTTGGTGGATAACACAAGAGAGGATAACACAGCAGAAATAGCATTTGGGAAGGATAACCTCGGAGTGGTGTGGAGCCAGGCAGGGACAGGAAAGACCAGAAATACTGTGAAGAGGGAAGAGCCTTAGAAAGTGACGGCTAACCTCTGTGGGCAGAAAGTAGGTCACACACTGACTGACAGACTTTTATACATGTCTAAATAAATGCAAAAGCAAGATATTTTTTAAATATAAGAAATAAAGCAGATTATTCCATCTCAGTCATCTCTGATGTCTTGAAAAACAAAGGGATAGAGAAGTATTATCAGGATAGGTAGAAAAAATGTCCTTGGAGATAGAAAACTTGAAGCATGTTGTCCTCACAAGTCTGTAATGCCTTTATTACTAAAATGCAGTTGTCCCTTATTATGCTTTGAGAGTCACTGTGTCAGGGAACACCACCAACTCGAGTGTGCTGAGTGAGATCCACAGTGGCTTTCCAAGTGTTTGTAAAATGTCCACTTCATAGTATAAAGGAGTTTCTAAAAATGAGCATATAATTTCTCATTATGCATCTTATTCCTGATGAAAATGCATATGACTTTTCACAGAATTCCTTTTCTTTTGAGACAGAGTTTCATTTTGTTGCCCTCTGTAGAGTGCGATGATGTCACAGCTCACAGCAACCTCAAACTCTTGGGCTCAAGCTATTCTCCTGCCTCAGCCTCCCGAGTAGGTAGGACTATAGGTGCCCACCACAAACCCAGCTATTTTTAGAGGTGAGGCCTTGCTCTTGCTCTTGCTCAGGCTGGTCTGGAACCTGTGAGCTCAGGCAATCCACCTACCTCAGCCTCTCAGAGTGCTAGGATTACAGGCGTGAGCCACTGCACCAGCCATAATGTCTTTTCTTAAAGAAAGGAGACAAATAGTGCTCAGTTGAATGCTTAGGTGCTTGTCCTCCTTTAGCAGTTGAGTTATTTTCTATTTGTCCTGTGTAGCATTCTTCCATTAACTCTTATGCTAGACAAAGACTTCAGTTCCTTTTCGGGTAGGGTGACCAGACATCCCGCTTTTGGCAGGACAGTCCCGATTTTTAATGATTTGCCCTCGTCCCACGGTGTTTTAAAAAAGTCCCGATTTTTGGAAAGAACGCATTAATGGGAGGGAGAACAGTAAGGGAATATACGGTTTTCGGCTGCCATGTGGCTATTTCACCAGGATGTGAGTTTTATGTTATTTTTGTTAATTTTATAATGTTAAACTGTAATAATAACAAATAATTGTTGAGAAGTGATTATTGAGAACTGCTTATCAAAGTCTGCATTGTTGTCAGCCCCCCCACCCCCACCCCGTCAATGGTGTCCCACTTTACCAATGTTAAAATCTGGTCACCTTATTTTTGGGTGAGGTATTTTCCAGGATGCTTACAAAATCAACCAAAACCGAAACACCCCCCCCCCCCCAAAAAAAACTTTGCTCAAAAACAAAACAAACCTTACATAGAATTTCTTTTAAAATAGTGATATAAAGGTAAGAGATAGTGTTATAATTATAGCCATTATTACTTGGTATCTTGAGTTCTCAGATTATTTGAAGTGGTCATCTTGAAATGCCTGCCCTTTATTCTCTGATTTGTAGACTCTCTTGACCTTTGTCATTCAGTTTATGATTCATACCTTCCCCAGGAAGACTCCCCAGTAGCCAAACCACATACTAGCTTACTCATTCCACCCTTTCCAACCCACCTTTACTTTGTGCACAAATCTTAGTATTTTATTTACATGATTAGTATTTTCTACTTGTAGAGCTTACTTTTTCTGAGTTCTTATTTGTTGCACAAGCCTTTTCTTTCCTAAGAAGGTAGGGTCTTGAAGAACATTGGTCTGTAATCTCAACTACTATAGCTGAGAATCACCTGCAAAGCTTTTTAAAAAGTATGACACATCCATCTCAGCTTCTAAGTTTATGGAACCACTGATCTACATCAAACCCAAATTAAGAATACATTGTTTATTGAAGTGACTAGTACGTGAACTACATGTACATAGGCAAAAGTTTTATATTAAGATAAGAACTACAAATTGTCAAGGAAATTTAAAGCTGCCATTACAATCTCAGATTTCTCTCTTTCTGTTTATTGGCAACAATTTTATATAAGATTCTTGTGGTCCTTTAAGGCTAGTAACTGACTTCTTGCTTTTGATTAACTCAAGAGTGAAGGATAGTAATGATCAATTCACTTTTGGATTCCAGACTTTATATGCCATCAATATTTTTCTAATCAATTTGCAGTTTAATATCTATGTATTGTTATGTAGTAGATATTGTTAGAACGTTTAAACAGATTTTTTTGCAAAATCTGTCTTGAGAAATCTTTATATCCCTCCCCCTATTCTTGGTATGTGTGTGTTTTCAGCTAAGTGATACTTTTTTTGAAAGGCTCATCTGAAGTTTTCACTATAGATTATTGTCCCACGGCCTGGAGACTGTTAGGTGACACACCAACACTGTCATGGGGTAGAAAAGATATTGGAGGGGCTAGCACAAGTCTCTTCTGAACACAGATTGGATGTGCCCAGGGCTGGAAGGGGCAGAGAGGGACACCTGAGCCGTACTTACCAGAACACCAAGCTACACATTTTATGTGGAATAAACCACAAATTATGCACCCACGTGGCTTTTGTTCTCAGACCTCTTAATAGCACCTTTGTTCTGAAAAGTTGCCTGATGATTACATAATCATCTGCCTGATGATTTTTTAGCTCACAGGTACCTGGGAGAGAAATGGAATTATACCATTTTTCATGAGCAATTTGAAAAGTTAAATTAAATACTTTTATTTTCTTTATGTTCGATGCCAGCAGGCTTTGGAGTTTGCTGAACAATGGGAAGCTAACTATAAAATCTTTTTACCTGTAGTTACAAATTCAAAAAACCCCTCCTCTCTGCAAAGTTCATTTTTCAATGCTTGCTTGGAAATCACAGTGCCTTTCAGAGAGCTTTTGAATGTTATGCATCTAGATACTGCTCTTCAGCCCAAGTGGAAATGCTCATTTGTCTCAGCTTCTGAATTTGAAACTCCTTTGGCAAAAAGTTCTCACGAGTTCTTGGAAGGCAGAAAGCAAGTCGTGGGCAGTTAAAACAAAGGGTTCCTCTCTTCTCGCGTCTCAGACGCACACCTGAAAAGAATCATTTCGGCAGATTTGCCTGATCAACGCATTAGCAAGGGGATGCGTGGCAGGCTGGTGATAACGGAGGGTCTAGGGTGACCTGTCCCCGGGAAATGAGAGGTCTACACGTTTCCAGTCATTAATCACCTCAGAAACAGCCATTTTAAACCCTCACGCCTAATTGATATAGACATGGCACACATGGCCAGGTGGCTGGAGATTAATGCATTTTCCTGTGGAGAGGGGACGTGTTGGGGATACTCACAGGCATTCAGTGTGATGAGCGTGAAATTCCAGGGTGGGGGTGCGTTTGGAGGGGTCGAGTGTATGGGAGAAATTTCAGACGTTAAATTTTTAAATATACTAAAAGCCTGCTGAAAACTCTAAAGGTGTAAGAGGCTGACTCACAGAGGGTTTTAGTTGATTGAGAGTTTCAGCTAAAGGAAAATTACTGTCACCAAGGTTTGTTACTCATACACCTCATGACATTTGATCCTTTGTAGGCTTATAAACCGTGTAGCTACATTTTGCCCTTTCAGATGTTATTCTAATTTATGGTTGGCACACTTCCTTAGCTTTGCAGAATTTTCCAGTCCTACCAAAGCTAAACTGAAAGGCCGAAAATTGTGATAGCGGTTTTGAAGCTGAGATCCAATTTAAGTAACTTGCTTATGGAAGAATATATATGGTGAAGCATCAACTGCAAAAGGACTTTCGAGTATGTAGTGAGTTGTAGGTAAGTCCAGAAATAAGGGCCAGATGTGATGTTCCCACTTGTTTGGGTAATGCCCCTTGTTTCTTACAAAAAGAAAGAAGTACATCATCTAGATTTTTCCAGATATATCTAGAAGTCCCAGATTAGGTTCAGGCAAATTTGAGGCTCACAAGTATTGCTCAGTCTCTGACAGGGTTGGCAGGCTTGTTTCTGAGGAGAAAACAGGCTCTATTATTTGTTTCTCTATCTTTTTTTTTTTTTTTTTATTGCATTACTTTTTCTCAGACTTTGGCAATGCCCCAAGTAACCTAGTTGGGCAGCTCCATAAAGGAACATCATTTGGAATAGGCTGGGTCAGGACTTGCGTGCACACATGAGTTCCAGGATTACTCTCAACACATAAAAACGCATTTTTTGTTTTCTCTAACAACTTTAACTTTTAAACCTGTAAGAAGAAAACTAAATTTTTGTTGCACTATTTCATTGTTGTTCACTCATCTTTTAGACCTTTCTTATCTACATAGTCACTGTCGAGAGAAAATACCAGCCACTCCGTATATTGGATCTTTTTTTTTTCTTTTCTCTTTCCTACCCGATATTGAACTTTACTTTCCCCCATTAATACCTAAGCTGGTGCTGTTATTCTGCTGCATTTTTCAGCTTCAAGTGCAAGGGCTTGATTATATGGCCACAGGATTTTCTCCAAACGCAGAATCTGAATATGAATTTATTGATTCAAATTTATGTCTATCATATAATAATGAACTGCTGTGAGGTCTTAACAGTTGTACAAATAAATTGTTTCTATCAGGGGAATTTTATTTTTTCTCTAGAACTTCTAGGAAAAAATTACAGTGCAAAATTATTTCAGGGATATATTTTATGCAGGTAAACGAGCATAATGACAATTACCAGCCAATTTGTAAATTTATATACTTTAGCAAAGGAATAAACTTACGTATCATTTTTAATTTTGGATCTTAATGGGTAACATTTCATGATCCTTACCACTACTCAGCAAAAATCCAAATCATTTTGATAGTGTAGATTTGGATTTTTTTAGGTTTTCTTACTTTTACTGAGATGTTTTCCCCCAAGGAATGGAGAATGACTTTCTAACTTTGAACTTGCAAGTTGAGTCACAGCAGGCCTGAATATAAAGCAGCTGAAAACATGCGTGTGCATTCCTACCCCATTCAGCATTCTTTATTCTGTAGATCACTGTCACTAAAGAATTCAGTTAAATACAAAGACCCTCAGGTAGAAATAGGCTGTTGAAAGCCGCCCCCTAGTCTGTGAGTGAGCTAGAGATGGCCGGGGATGCCAGCCCTGCTGGAAAGCCCATTAGTAAATGCCTAGCACTCCAGGCTAGGAAATGGTTTCTTGGCTCACGAGAAGGTTAAAAATAATAAAGCAGAATAAATTAAGTAGGAGAGAGAGAAGGGGAGCAGGAGCTTGCATTAAGACTCTTCTGTCCCATTAAAATTAGCACGCATGCTTAATGCCTTCTTTATTCATTATAATGGTAGAATCAGCAGCCCTAAGTTCTTTTGTCCTTTGGCACTCTTCTTTATACCATGAATACTTGCAATATTATATAATGATGGTATTATAATGTAAGTCACAGATAGTATCTATGACTCATTTCAGTTTCATTAACTCTGACAAGAATAACATTAAAATTAGAGGCTTTGTAACAAAATATCAAATGTGAGGTCAAAAAATGAAGGTTGGATTTCAAGGGTTCCAACCCACATCCTATTCCTTTGACTATAATTTGCATTTTTATAACATTGTATCAAGGACTGCTCGATAATTAAAAAAAACAATACTAAGGCTTATAGACTGCTGCAAATTTATACAAGCAGCTAGGTGATTTGTTTGGCGTTCTAGAGTTTTTCTGTTTGAGATTTGTTGGTTGCTGTAGACAGAGCTCTGGGACATGGGTGGTGGGGCTTATGTTTTAGGCTTACGCAATTTTGTTATAATTTAGGAAGGAAAGCAGGTTTGGCCCTAAATCATGTAAACGGTGAAGTGACAAACATACACTAAGAAACTATGACCCTCTGAAACATTTCTCCAGGTAAACCAGGAAAACAACTTTCATTGGAAAGTCAGATAGAACACTGAGTTGGTTTTATGTCATTTTTCCACATCATATTTTATAGTATTAGTCATAGTGCTTATTTGCTTTCAAATACCATAAACCCTGTTAATTATAGTCAATAAACAGCTTTGAGGATTTTTTATATTTTTGCCTACTTAGACAACCGGTTACTATGTATGACGTGAAGAGAGGCAAATGACAGGTATCTAGGAAAGTTCTGTGTTTATGTCATTGGCTGGTGAAATTGACAGTTACCAGCCGCCAGTGTGGATTAAAACGAGGACTTGAACTTTGCTTTTGTGCTCTGGTGGTGGAGGATGTGCTGATCCCACGGCTTGGACTGCTGGACTAGGGGGAGCAATTCCCACTTGCCTCTCTCTAAAGAATTGTGGAAATTAAAAAAGGATTTCTTCAGTTTGAATTAGGTATAGAAAAATTTTGTACATGTAATGTGTTATCTTCCTTATCTTTTCCTTTCTATGGCTATTTGAGACGTCGTTGTCGCCAAAGATTTCTAGGTGTCTAATAGATCTTTATATGTAGTAAGATATTTTTTCTGTCCATGAGCCTTTTGGGGTTAAGAAACTTGAGGGAAGTAATATATAATTTAGCATTTTTTGCAGAACCCCAGTGGCTGACATCCAAGTAGTTCTGCATAACACCAAGTGAATTTTGGAGGATAGTGTCTTTTTTTTTTTTTTGAGACGGAGCCTCAAGCTATCCCTCTGGGTAGAGTGCCATGGCATCACAGCTCATAGCAACCTCCAACTCCTGGGCTCAAGCGAGTCTCCTGCCTCCGCCTCCCAAGTAGCTGGGACCACAGGAGCCCGCTACAACACCTGGCCA